>ML803589.1:57183-76392 GCA_009831015.1 Picea engelmannii | reverse complement strand
GACGTGACCGACTATCTCACTCAAGGTAGACCGAAATTCATCTTGCTCGATTCTTTCAATACTTGGGAGAAAATAAGATCAATGATGCATATCATCCCAAGGTCTCTCGGAACCATTCATGGCTTCGAGGATGGATTCATCCAAAGGAAAAGTCTCATCTAAGAAATCATGCGAACAAGACAACGATGTCGCCCATACAAGACTAAGAACAGGATCCTCCTCGTCCATCTATGAGGTAATAGGATTGAGATCAGTGGAAGAGTCAAGAACATATTGATACGCAATATCCACTACCAATAGTGGAATAGCCATGCCAACATGAGGTTGACCTTCACTCGACGATGTTGGATAAGGTAGGGTCCATGGATCACTAATATAGGAAGTGTGGAAAGGAATGGACCTCCCTACTGAAGTAGGCCTACTAGACATGGCATAAACGTGGTGAATCAATGCCGAGAAATGGAAGGTACCCATGAGGGAAGAATACATTCTAACATTGATATTCTTAGTTTTCGACTAAGAATTGTCGATCATAGGGATCGACAGTCCAACAGATGCGTTAGGACTAGAGTACGGAAAGGATAACTCATCAATAGTCACAATCTCCCCTTGATGAGGAAAACAAACTGCACGGAAGACAGACGATACAACGATGACCATAACATAGGTTCAATTGCAAACTAGTAACAAGTTATAATCAAGAGGTGCATCAACTACCTCTACCTCCACCTCTATCGTCTTCCCACCTAAATGGACCGAAAAGGAAGGGAGAATATTGTGAGGGTGGAAGGAATGGCTGTCAAAAGCAGTCAACATGTTCGATGACTTGGAAAGGATTGGAGAACCAAAATCTTTCCAACATACCAGGGACATCATGTAGGTGGAATCACCTTCATCAACGATCACTCGTTTGATGGTATACTTGGAATACTCCATGTGGATTTGGAAAGCCACATGGTAGGGTAAGCGAGGCTTAAAATCCATGATGTCAAACTTGATAACTTTCGAGCCACTAGGTTCTAGAGCTCCTAAGGCAGAGAGTAAGGAATTCCTCTATGATGGACACGTCTAGAGTACCTCCAAAGCCGACATCACAGAAGGGGTTTGGCCCAGATCCTCAATGATAGATTAGTTCTGGGAGGCTCTAGCATCAAGGTTGTGAGTAGAGTGCTTGAGTACTCCTTTCAGAATACGAGGTGGTGGCTCTGGTTTCTCAATCTGTAGATTCATCTCCGAAGGGGGAGGAGGAGCTTCTAAACTGGTACTAGCTTTTGAAGAGCTATAATCTTGAGAGCGGGTGGCTATATCAATTTTTTCATTGACCGTATTGATACAAACAAGGTCACCATCTTGCGACAGTGGGTTTTGACTTCCACTGGGTGCATTTCTGGCGTTCTAATAGCTCGAGGATAAGTGTTGGTTGTGTGGGAATGGATTCGTCAACACAGCGGGTGGTATATTTAAAATCCTTGCAGCCTCCATGAGTTTGGTTCATAAATGTGTAAGGTGGTCATTGGTACAAAGTTTACAAGGAAACTTCACCTTACATTTCTCTTTCTTTCCCTCTACATAATTATCATTATGATTCCCATTATTATCTTTTTCCTTGGTTTTGTTACTATTTTTCCCACCCTTACAATTGTTTCAACCTTTCCTTTTATTCCCATCTGGTTGTTGGTCACCATTTGGCTTTTTTTACAATTACACAGAATGTACATCCATCGACTAGGTGGGTTTGGAGGATGCAGACGAAGTTGATCCTATGGTAGACTTCATCGTCGATTCTATGGAATTTACATTGGCAGACCCTACAATGCCATCAGCATGAGGTATGGGTTTTTTCCTAGGATCATAATTTGACTGCGATTCTTCTGGAAGAAGGTGATATAACATCCCATACTGAGAATATATTAAATCTAATTTCTAGGCTCTAAAGATAGCTTCTTCCTCATTGGAGACCTTGGAAGTAGCAACGTCCTTTGAGATAGGAGGGTGAAAATACTTTAGGAACCATTCTAGGATAAAGGTCAGGGGTATAGGAGTCTTAATCAACCGCCTTCATCTACACCACTCCTAGATATGATCCGATATGTGAGTGGTGGTGTCCTAGACTAAAGTCAACAAAAGTCTGAGTCCATCATCATAATGAATGGGCAATTGAAAGTGGTTGAGAAATACCATCACCAACTGATTAAATTACCCATATGTCCCCCTAGGTAGCTTAATGTACCATTGTGAAGCAACTCCAATAAGAGTACATTGAAACAACCATAATCTAATAGAATCACGGTTCAGGGAATTCAATGAGCACCAAAGGTGAAACGTAGTGACTTGTTCACCAGGGTCCTCTCCATTCTTACCCTCAAACTTTGGAATTTCTGAAGGAAGTTTGGTGGGGATGGGGGGCCATGTGGGATCATGACTCACTGGGTCATTCATTAACTTAGACAAGTCTAGAATATTTAGTGTGGCCAGAAAAGGAAGACGGGTTTGCGACATCTAGCCCCATCCTCCCACAAAATATTGTGTTTTGGGAACTACATTCCACCCAAGATTCTAGTAAGAACCAAAGCCTTGTCCAGAATTATAAGGCCCTCCTCCGAGTTGATTCATATAAGGTGGGTTGGGCATCATTCCAGCAGGAATTTTCCGATAAGGATTGTGAAAATTGCCCCCGGTCGGATTGGATCCAGGTTGGTGGTTGCCCAAAGTGTAAGACTTACCTCCTCAAGGTGGGAACTCAGAGGATTGAAGTGGATTCGTCATGCCAAAATTATTGGTCGGAATTGGCACCGAGGAGGTAGGGATATAGGGTGGAACTTGTGTAGCAGTTGGGTTGTTCCATCTAGCTGTCAAAGGATTAGAAACGGCGTTAAAAGCAAGGACACTTCCTATATTAGGATTCGTTTGAGGGAGATGAGAACCACCAATTGGAAAAGGAGTGTAAGGATGTGTAGTGCCCCCAAGTTCAAGACTAGTGTTAGGGCCAGTGGCTGGGATGGTAGTTGAAAACTGCAAAGTGAAGTTAGGCATACCATAAGAAAATGGACTAGAAGACATAGGGATGGACTGAACATTGTAACACAACGAATGACCAAGACCCCCAAAAGGGTTCGAGGCAAGAGAGGAAGCATTAACTACAGGTCGAGCCATAGTACCGGTATAAGCCTTCGGCACTGCAACTATAGCGGCTGCAAGAGTCGAAGGGCTGCCATTAACTATAATGGGTATGGGAGTCGAAGAACTCCCAGTGTTCTGAAGACTAGACTCAATACTCACCCTTGTGGAACCACAAGTCTGAAAGGTGGATGTGTGTGTACCACTTCTAAAAACTCTACGCCTTTTAGAAGGCAAGAACCCGAAATATGGTGGTAACTGTAAAAACCGATGGGACCGGTGAGGATGTTGGTTTGAATCCATGACAACTTCTGACTCGACAAAATAAAAATATCCTAAGGCCAACTAGTAGTCAAAGATCATACCAAAAATTCAAACGACCAATATGCATGCAAACAGGCTAAAGTGGCTGAGTGGCCTCCCTCACTAAAGAAGGTATGTCTCATCCAAGAGGGACCTGAGACTCCCTGTTAAAGTTTGGAGGTAACAAAATCAGTTATAGGGGCCCTCGTGGGCTTAAAAACTAGTCGTTCAGATCCCCACGAAGAGGTAATCCTCCATAAAGGATATGTGTTGTCCGACCCCTATCTAACCCACGGTACAAGAAGAATAACCCCTGCAAGTAACCTATGATATACCTAAGTCAAACAACTAATAAACTACTATATAACTGATGCACAAGCGAGCAATCGTAAGTCTAGATCACCATATGGGCAGGGTAGCAAAGCCTGAAACCTTGAAAACACCACCTCTCACAGAGGTATGGGTACTATCAAGATCCCCAAATATGAATAAATCAAAAATATCTCTGACACTAGGTGAGTATCCAGGGGTTATCCCTTCAACTAACTTCGCACGACCTGATGATTAACTCCACTGTGAGCGATGCCTCCTTATCTTACCAATTATACAATGGACTTCTCAACTCCCTGTCTCAGACACATATGTTGATTTAATTTCCTTGGAGTAGTTTACTCACAAAATCCTATTCCAAGGCACTAAATCCTAGACTAGTTTGTGCACCATAAAAATAAAATCGTAACTAATCAATTTTAATTTAAAGTGTAAATTTTATTGGTCGTGGTTACTCAAAAGGGTATGGAAGTGAAACTCATGATGTTATGACTCTGCAAGAAAATAAATATGAATATAATGCAAAGTCTATCTTTAACTTTTTCAATGAATGACATGCTAATAAAAACAGTGCAATTTTCAATTTCAACTCTGCAATTCAGAAGTAAAATTAAATCTTTTGCTAAATGCACTAAGCTAATGATAAAGGTTCAAAGACAAAAATGCCAACCGATGAAAAATTCCTATTTTTTTGTATTTTCAATATATTAAAGAGAAAATGCATGGATTGAAAAGCAACCTGATATATAAATTCTATTGTGTATAAACAAAATAACTCAAACATAATACCAATAAGCCAAGCAAACAACCCAGGGTTCAAGGACAAACCAAAAAATGAAAAACAATGAGAAATACTACGCCCAAAAATTCAACTCCAAACAGGTTTCCTGTCAACCCAGAGAAGCTCAACAGGAACTACAGAGACCTAAGAAGGCTCAATAAACATCCAATCCCACCTCGCAGACACTAAACCAAGAAAACAAGAAAGGGAAAGTGGTATACGCGATTGTTCAAGAGAACATTGCATATATACACAGCTTGCAGTGAGACAACACATGTGTATACACGACTGTCAAGGAAAAAGGAGCATACAGGCTTTAAAACAAGGCTAGGAAAGGGAAAAAAGTCTGAAAACTCATACCCAGAGTGAACAGAATCTATCAAGTAGAGATATTACAAGAAACACAAAGGAAAAAGAGCAATGCAAGAAGAAAAAGTACTTCAACCCTTAGAAGGAAGATCTCTCCCCAGTGGAGTCACCAATTTTGTTACGAGGGAAAAACTCTCTATGGCCAAGGGTAAACCACAAAAGATAGGTATGACTACAGAAATCAAATCAATTCCATTCTATGCTATATAAACTAATGTGAAAGATACGAATAAGGCCTACCTCGATCCAATGTTCGATGATGTTCCACCATTGAGCGCTTTGACCCAAAGCTTTATACCTGCAACAAGTTCTCAACAAACAAGAAGAGCAAGTACATAGTGATAATATAAAGGGGTTAGCACATTAGATAACATAATCCATTAATAAACATTACAAACATGCACATGGATAATAATCATATATTTTCATGATACCAATAGGACGGGAAAGGAGTATTTCTATTAATAATTGATCAGCATAAATGACAACATTACAGATTTTTGTGTTAGCATGGTTCGAAACCAAGAAACCAAGTTCCTTCCAACTGGGCCTCCACCACCTCAATCCTTCACCAAAGGAAAGCTTATAGGAGAGAGACAATGAGGTTCTTTCAACAATAGGGAAAGAGCTTGGAGGATGAACACTGTGTTCAGACTTGAGGGACAAAGGGATGCAGACTCAATATGAAGTAATTTCTCCAGAGTAACTTTGCTCTCAAAGTTGAATTCTTTCTCCTCTTTTCCATAGCTCAGAATTGTTCTTTTATAGTCTTCAAAATGAAACTGAAGGGTCGCTTCGAAACATTTCCAGTATGTGGAAGTCCAAGGATCAGAGATCTCCTGTCGTGACATGGAAACCTGACTCCATTTTTGTATTTTCTGGAAAAAATCCTAATGTGTGAAGGTTGTAGTGGAGAAACCTGCGTATACGCATGTTGTATAGCAGATAGAGTGCGTATATGTGGAAAAATGTGTATTTTTGGCTCTGGATTCATAAAAAAAGGGATGACAAGTCTACATGGGGAAATGGAAAAAGGCCCTCTGTGCAAGATAGCAATGGTGAGGCAAATCTTTCTATAACACCATGCACCTGTTGAAATCCTTTGGCAACTATCCTAGATTTATATCTAATAATTTGTCCATATGTTGTGCTTTCGGTCCTGTAGACCCATATACACCTAACAAGTTTCCTTCCATATAGAAGGGGAACCAGATCCCAATTCTGAATCTCAAGGAGGGAGTTGTACTTCTCCTGCATGGCATATTCCCAAAAGGAATTTCCAGTAGCCTTTCCATAAGACTATGGATATGAACAATAAACCAAGAAAATATGCCTAGTTGGAAATAGTTCAGTGGGAGTGAGTGCAAGAGGAGGATCCTCAAAATTAGATCGATCCCTCCTAGTATCAATTGGATCACCAACAAGATCCCCTGCATCTTGAAGAGTAGTTTGGGCCCACTTGGGCCTCTGCATATGTATCTGGATGCGTTGACTCTACATATGACTGTATTGAATCTTTATCTAGATCATCTGAATCCTTTGAATCAGAACTCTCATCTGAGGAAGAATCGACATGTGCATGCTCATTATCTCTGACAGGTGGAAGAACAAAAATTTTTGCATGTAGATGTCGAGGTACATGGAGAAACTTTCCTCGAATTGGACACTTTATATCCAATAAAGATGAGCATTGTGCTCTGTGGATAAAGTTCCTTCCTCTTTTTAGAGGGAATCCAGGCCAAGTTTTTATATGTACAGGAAACGCCCATGGACAAATGCAACAATCCAAAGCGGTCAATTTTAGGCTCAGATTGTAGGAACAGACAGGTTATATTTCGGTGATGGAGATCCATCAGGCCAATCAGATCAATGGCTCTCACCCATTTCGGGGTGCAGAATCACGTAGAGTTTAACATCAAGAATTATCTGAAGTCTTGAACAGTTGAAGTCCAAAAGTCCTGAAGTGAAGATGGATTGTCCATCAACAAGGACACATGGAGGAAGATATTTCACTTCGGAGACTTAGCACTCTGGGATATTTCCAAGCACAACATTTACAAAATCCCAAAGCTCAAAGTCCCAAAGTGAAACTTGACCATCCATCAACAAGGACACATGGCGACAAATATATCTCTTTGGATATACGACACTTCAGAGGATTGCATGAGAAATGACATGGAAACTCCCAAAGCCTGAACTCCTGAAGTGAGTCTGGACTGTCCAGACCCAGAGACTACTTGGAGGCAGATCACTCACTTCAGAAATGCAGCACTAAGGAGGATGGTAAGAACTGTGCATTGAAAAGGCCCGAAGCCCGAACTCCTGAAGTGATTGTGGACCGTTGATCTCAAATCTACAAGAACCATTAATACTTGCAGAAGGAAAATATCACTCGGGTCATAGATTAAAATCAGATCAATGGCCACTCTTCATTTTGGGGACATAAACTACTCGAACGTTAATTTTTTGAAGCGGTCCCGCAATTGGAACCATGGTATTGTTGGAGGGGTACGTGGAATCTTTTGGGGGATTGTGGGCCCAAAAGCGGTGTGGACCCAAACCACCTTCGAAAACTTCCAAAATCACATGCTTATATGACATCAGGTCATCGCGTCACCTCCACTCATTCCACTCACTACTCTCACTCCTCTCACCACCCGACACTTGTCCTACACTCACCTCCACGTAATACAAATATGCTCATATCACCTATCACCTCCACACATCATGTTTTCCTATTGGATGCTCACCTCCACTTCTTCTTATTCATGACCAGGTCATCACGGTGAAAGAGGGAAGAAGGGCCAGTTACAGTCAAGATGAAGTGTGCATAACTTCTGAAATATCAGACACAGACAAAGATTTAAGTCTCAGTCACAGGTCAGCACAGATTGGTTCGAAAACACTTCAACAAACTCTGCTCATGTAGCCAGTTTTCTCTAGTGGCCTCCAATAGCTTGCAGGCATGCCATTACTCAACACGGAGCTTTGTTTTGTCACTCAGAGGCCTATTTTCTTCCAATTGAGTTCCTCCATCGCATGCATCAGTTATGTCTCAAAGATAGTAGTAGTTTTTAATTTATTAATTCCAATTTTCTTAGATTAGATGCAATAGTGTTATTTTGTGTTTGATAAGAACCACTCTTGTTGATTAAGTTCAGTGTCACAGTCAAGTTAATAATTTGTTTTACAAACAATCACCTAAAATTAAATCTCAGCCCCCTAAGGACGAGAACCTATGAAACTATGTTAAATAGGGGGTCTTTGAATGTTTTGAGGGTCAGATATTTTTGTAAAGAATAGCACTACATCAGATTGGTTGGACCCATTCTATACATGGATTAAAGCTCTTTATCTAGTGAACATACTCTTGATGACAGTGTTTCGTTCAAATCTTCATGTGTTTTTATCTTATCTTGAATGCAATTTTTTATTTGTGCAAAGTACATGGCATTTCCTTTGAGCTATTGTGTAACTTATTTTTACTAATATGCAACCTATCAAACAACCAATGCTTTGGTGAAGATTTTTTTTTATTGCAAACTATGGGATTAATTGTGTTTTTTGTACATGTTTAATGTCTTGAAATGATGTTTTATGTATTGAACTTCTTGCAGCAGATTATTCATTGAGTAGTCTGTTGTTTCCCTTTGTTTTCTATTATTTCAGGTCTGTCATTAGTGTGCCACCAGCCAAGGAAGACCCTGGTCCATATCATTTTTCTATACCAACCTTTCTTTTGTCTTGATATAATAACCCTCTAACCAACCAACAAAAATTAAAAGAAGCAATCATTCTAAACTGATAGGTGGCCTAGATTTTCCCTTTAACAGTCAAGTGAAAACCTTAGGACCAACATCTTCTGGCATCATTGTCAAGGAATGGAGTAATGAAATATATTTCCCTAGGAGAACAACATTGATTAGATCTTACCTTTGACAATGAATAAATTTCAGACACAGATAGACTACCATCTTTCACCTGGCGACTTCACTAAGTAAAATTTAAAGAAGAAATATTGGCGCCCAGAAAGGGATTCAATAGATCCAAATATGAAAAAAACAAAGCCAATAAGGCTCATTCTAACCCTAAGAATAACATAGTAGTATCTGATCTAGAAAGGCAACTAAGAAATCCATTGTAGCTCATAGATATACTCCCCCCCTCAAGGGTAAATCTTCACATAAAGAGCCTACGTCTAATCATAGTCACAAGCAACTTGAATTTGATAGCCCTGAGAATCATAATTTCAAAGGGGCTTAGACATCTTCAACTCTTGATTCCAGTTTAGTATCCAGTCTTGCATCCACCCATGTATCTCCCATAAATTTGAAGATTACTATTATTCAAGCCATGGTTGTCAACAAGATGGATGCCATAATTGTTTCCAGATATGCACCCCTAGTTCTACCTGTATCCTTGCATGCCTTCCCAGTCATAGATTACATGAAATATTTACCAAGATATAATGGGGAAGGAGAGGTAATTGTTGCGGATTATCTGGTAGCCTTTTATATAGTTTGCAGAAAATTTTAAAATTGATTATGCAGATGTGTGGATGAGGTTGTTTGTATAGAGTCTATATGGGGAAGTAAGAAAATGGTTCAGAGGTATTCCCCTGACCTCCATTTCACTAGATGAAACTTTCATAAAGAAATGGGGAGATAGGAGAGATTACCTCTACTACATCACTGAGTTTGGGGCCCTAAAGAGAAAGAATTGTGAATCTATTTCAAATTTCACCAAGAGATTCAATAAGATGTATGGTAAAATCCCATATGATATCAAACCAACTGAATCCTCTGCCAATATCACCTATGCCAATGCATTTGATGTGGATTTCTCCCTCCTCCCGAGGGAGATAATATCAACCACATTGGTCTCCATGCAGGAAGAAACCATTGAAGTTGAATCTAATATTTTGGCATCAAACATACTAAAGACTAAATCTGATAAAGAGAAGAAAAAATAGAGAGAGGATTCCCCTACCTCCTCTAACTCAGCCACATCTCATCCAAATCTTGAGGAAATGACCAAGGCTTTGAAGGATATGATTTCTAAAATAGCTAAGATAAAATGGGAATCCAAACAACCAAATAGAACGTTTCCAGGGGTTGGCAATAGAAATCAAAATCAGTCCATAAGGCCTAATTATTCCCCTCCAATAATGCAGAGAGAAAGGAGAAACGTTGATGATCAAAGGGTAGTGCCTCCTTTCCAAAAAAATCATATTGAGGGGATGGATGCAAACAGTGATGTTGTGGATGATACTGTTGTGTTTTTCAATGAAACAGATTATTATACCAGCCACTTAACACAACAAGAATACGAGGTAGCATAATTTTCAAATCATTTTGATGATCATATAGGGGAAGAGGGATTTATTCAAGGCCAAACCAAGAAGAAATATGATTTGAGGACCAGAGAAGGAGATTCCAAGGACACTACCTCTGATCAAAACAAACAAGGCGAAGTTCCTCCCAAGCCAAATCCAAGTAAAGGTATGTCATATAAAGCTCAATCATCTCCCTCATCTAAACATAAAGCCCCTGAAATAAAGGAAGTTTATAGGCAAACAACCTCTTTCATCCTAGAGCATGAGCTAAGCAAGATCAATATCCATGTGCCTTTGACTGAATTGATGAAGAATGAACCTTTCAAAAATTCTATCATGAAATTTTTGCAACCAAATTCTCCAAGTGTATATTCTGATGTAATAAGTTTGCAGGATGAAAACCCATCCATTACTATAGGTCCACACATTAAGGATGGATCTTATGATTATCCTCCTTTCTATATCTCTTTGAATGTCCATGATAAGATCCTGCATAACTGTCTTATGGACTCAGGAGCCTCTTACTATTTCATGCCCAAAGTTGTTATGGAATAACTAGGTCTGGAGATTACCAAGCCTTACCAAGACCTGTACTCCTTTGATTCTAAGAAACTAAAATGTTTGGGATTGATAACAAATATGGTGGTTTCTCTAGCACAATTTCCCATGAAGAGTGTAGTGATGGACATTTTTTTAGTAGACATTCCCCCAAAGTTTGGTATTCTTTTGTCCAAAACTTGGGCTAAGAAGGTTGGAGGATCATTACAAATGGACCTCACTTATGCCACCATTCCTGTGTTTGGAGGTGAACATAGGAGGCTATACAGAGAGGTAAGGTTAGCCTACATAGTCAGTGACCATCATAACCCAAAAAATCACCCAATTTATGTTGTTGAGGATGATATTGGCTCATATGTCTTTCATTTAAATGATGATGAACATAAAATATCAGTTAGCCAATGCAAGGATCATCCACTGATAGGTCAACAAAACAAAGTATGGAAGATTTATTTCAATGGCTCTTCATCATAGGAAGGATCAGGTGCATGTATACTCCTTATTTCCCCTTCAAAAGAAGTAATAACCCTCTCTTATAAGCTAGAGTTTCAAACCACTAATAACATAGATGAATATGAAGCTCTAGTGTTGGGACTGAGGGATGCCAAAGACATGGCCATTGATTTTGTAGCATTTTTTGGTGATTCTGAGTTAATCATCAATCAAGGAACATCTATCAGGCTAAGCAATAGAGGATCAAGCAATATAGAAACAAGGTATGGGATCTGTTCGATAATTTCTTTCTATCATTTAACATTTCCTTCATTCCTAGATAACAGAATCAGAAGGTTCATTCTTTGGCCTTAGCTGCCAACACTTTCATGCCTCCCATTGTCCCAAATATTAAATATCAGGTGGAAATCAAGCATAGAAAATCCATACCAAACAACATAAAGCACTGGCAACTCTTTAGTGATGATTTAGAGATGCAGAGATTTCTACACACCATTGATGAATTCTCCAATATCTCAATTGATCAAGAAATTCAAGGAGATGAAGATGAGTAGTTAGGAGATCGACAAGCATCTCATCTACTGAAGACATTAGATGGTCATGATATTGTAGAGTTGAAAACTAACCACATTCCAAGAGGACTAGTGACATTGGAAAGGTTTTTTGACAGTAATCATGTTTACAAAGGGGTTTCCATGAAGAATCAAGAAGAAGAGATAACAAATTGCAATATTGGGACCACTGAGAACCCCAAGATCATCAATTTTTCCAAAGCAATAGCTACAGAAAAAAAGGGGCAGGTATGTTAATCTCTTTAAAAAGTTTGTCGATATTTTTGCATGGTCCTGTGAATATTTGAGGACGTTTGACACTAATATCATCCAGCACAAGATCCCTCTAAAGGTTGGCTCCAATCCATTCAGACAAAAGATTCAACAGTTTAATCCCGTGTTAATGACCATAATTGAGAAAGAGCTGAAAAGAATGTTGGATGCCAAGATTATTGTACCATTGAGGCATTCAAACTGGGTGGCCAACTTAGTACCTGTAAGGAAGAAAAGTGGGGAGATACACTTATGTGTTGATTTCAGAAATTTCAACAAGTGTTATCTAATGGAAAATTACCCCCTCCCCAAGATGGATCATATTTTATAGAGGGTGGTAGGTGCACATAGAATTTCCTTGTTATATGGATACTCTGGTTATAACCAGATAGAAGTTTGTGAAGAGGATAAAGAAAAAACAACATTCACTACCCCATGGGGAACATTCATGTACGACAAGATGTCATTTGGGCTATGAACGCAGGGGCCACTTTTTAGAGGGCCATGGACATAGCTTTTGCGGGGGAAAAATACAAATTTATGGTTATATAATTAGATGACATCACCATTTTATCCAAGTCTGATGAGGAACATTTGCAGCATTTGGAGCAAGTTTCCAAGAAATGCAAGAGGTATGGAATATCCCTGAATCCTAGGAAATTTCACTTTTGCATGCTAGAAGGAAAGCTCTTGGGCCACATCATATCATTAGGGTGTATAAAAATTAATCCCAAGAGGGTTTGTGCCATTCAAGAGATTGATATCCCCAGAAATAAAAAGGATGTCCAGTCTTTTATTGGTAATATAAACTTCCTCATACGTCTCGTGCCAAATTTTGTTGAAATGGGGATGCTTATTACTAACATGTTGAAGAAATATGTTGTGATAAAATGGTCCTTGGAGGTAAAATCATCTTTCAATACAATCAAGAAAGCTTTAGTTGAATTCCTTGTGTTAGCCAGTCCTGACTATACCAAAGATTTCTTCATCTTCTCCTTTACTTCTGAGGAAACCATTGTTATTGTACTACTGCAGAAAAATGAAGAAGGGCATGAGCAGCCAATAGTCATTTTTATCAGAGCCCTCTGAGATGTTGAGGTAAAGTATGATAAATTATATAAATGGGATTATGCACTGGTTAAATCACTCAAAGACTTCAGGGTGTATATCCTACAGTCTAGCATAACGACCTTTGTTCCTAGAAGTAGTGTCAAAGAGATTCTGGTCCAGCCAGACAGTGAGGCGAAAAGAGGAAAATGGATTGTCAAATTGTTGGAGTATGACCTGCACATAAATCCCACCAAGATGATCAAGGGGAAAGGATTGGACAAATTTCTATCAGATTCAAATTGTAAGGTGCTATAATTGCATCAAATATTCACCCAATCAAACGCACCCATATACAGCCTAGACAAAACAACTTACAGGTATTTGAAAACTACTCCTCTTCACCTTGGTATAAAAACATCATCTATTTTCTACAACATTTTGAATTTCCACCAGATATGAAGAAGACAAAGGCAAGGTATCTCAAGTTGAAAGCTATCAAATTCTGCATTTCAAACCAGATCTTGTATTGGAGAGATCATGTTGGCATCTTGTTAAGATGCCTTGATGAAAATGAAGCCAAACAAGTCACAGAAGAAATGCACAAAGGAGTATGTGGAGGACACCAGCATTAGAAGGCCACAGCTCTTAAGATCCCGAGGGCATGATACTACTAGCCCACCCTTTTCTCTAATGTGTTTTCCACTGTTAGAGACTGCAATGAATGACAAATGTTTGTATAGAAACAAAAGTTACTATCACTTCCCTAAAACCTATCAATGCCAGTAGTGTGTTTCAGCAATGGGGGTTAGACTTCATAGGAGAGATAAACCCACCCTCCAATGGACAACACAAGTGGATCCTCACTGCCACATATTACTTCACCAAGTGGATTGAGGCTATGCCCACCAGGAATGTCACTGACAAGGTGATCATGAACTTCTTGGAAACCAATATTTTTTCCCGATTTGGTTGCCCTAGTAAGCTTGTAACAAAAAATTACCAAGCATTCAAGTCCAAAGCCATGATTGACTTCTATGACAATCATAAAATTTCCTTGACACATTCCACACCCTATTACCCTCAGGGAAATGGAATGGCAGAATCATCAAACAAGACTCTCATCGGGATCATTAAGAAGTTGTTGACTGAAAGTAAGAAATCTTGGGACTCTAAACTCAAATATGCTTTATGGGATGATAGAATCATCACTAATAAGTCTCTAGGAACCTCACCATTCCATATTTTTTATGGCATAGATGTTGTTTTTCCCACTCAACTTGGTATACGAGTCCTAAAATTATTGTAGGAGGAGATTGAGAAACCCACTAACATCCAATGGAGAATATTATAGATTATAGAAGTTCATCAAAGAAGAGAAGCACTAGATCAGAGAAAAGAATCATACCAGAGAAAGATCAAATCATCCTTTGATAAGAAAACCAAGAAGGATATCTTTCAAAAAGGTGACCTGGTCTTGATGTGGGACGCCAAAAGGGATGACAAGTCCAAGCATGAAAAATATTACAACCTTTGGTTTGGCCCTTTTAAGGTGGTTGAAGTTCTGAACAACAACACATTTATCCTGCACAATCTAGACGATACAGAGGTATTTGGAGGCCCAGTAAATGGGTGCTTCCTGAAACACTATTTTGTTTGAGGATGCAGAAGGTCCCTCTTATACCATATATGCTTTCCTTTTATTGTTTCTTTTGATTAATTAGTTATGAGTAAATAAAGACTCCATATCCCAACAAGTCATTGGGGTGTAATTTTAGTTTTTCAGTTCAATAAAATGCATGGCTGAGGGACACTAGCAGATACATAGGGATGACAAACAGAAACAAAGGTAAGAAATGGAAGGTAAGAGTAGTTATTTAATCTCAAGATGATGATATACAGTTCTTAGCACCTCACAGGGATGAGCTATCCCTAGTTGGAGCCAATGTTATAACCTAGGTCTGCACCCCTGCCTCTCCTCCCTCTTTTCCCTATGCCTTCATCAATTTTTTTCCTCTTCTGGTTGGTTAAGTCAGTTTCCCATCACTGAGTGACTTGGTCCTTATTCATTTCTTTCTTGACTGAGCCTTTGCACATTTATGTTTCTATTGTTTCTTGAAGGATAATTACATTTCTTATTTGGTTTGGAATGTTTTTCATCATGTTTTCCATTGATTGAGCTCACAACAGATCGGATAAGTTTTTATACGCAAAGGAAACACCCGTGGACAAACGCAACAATCCAGAGTGGTCAATTTTAGGCTCAGATTATAGGAACATATAGGTTATCTTTCGACAGTGGAGATCCATCAAGCCAATCAGATCAACGACTCTCATCCATTCAGGGGTACAGAATCACACAGAGTTTAACATCAAGAATTATCTGAAGTCCCGAAGAGTTGAAGTCCTGAAGTGAAGCTGGACCTTCCATCAACAAGGACACGTGGAGGTAGATATTTTAGTTTGGAGACTTAGCAATCCAGGATATTTCTGACAACAACATTTACAAAATCATGAATCCCAAACTCTTGAAGCGAATCTTGACCATCCATCAACGAGGACATGTGGTGATAGACCTCTCTTCATATATACATCACTTCGGAGGATTGCACGAGCAACGAGACGAAAAATCCCGAAGTGAATCTGGACCGTCCAGACCCAGAGACCACGTGGAGGTAGATCCCACACTTCGTAAATGTGGCACTTGAGAGGATGATAAGAACTATGCATTGAAAAGGCCTGAAGCCTGAACTCCTGAAGTGATCACGGAATGTTGATATCAAATCAATAAGAACCATTTATCCTTGCAGTAGGTAGATATCACCTGGGTCATAGATTACAATCATATCGATGGCCACGCTTAATTCCAGTGATGTAAACTACTCAAACATTAATTTTTTGAAGCGGTCCCACAATTCGAACCACAATATTGTTGGAAGGGTATGTGGCAACTTGTGGGGGATTGTGGTCCCAAAAGTGGTGTGGACCAAAACCACCCTCAACAACTTCCACAATCACATGCTTATATGACATCAGGTTGTTGTGTCACCTCCAGTCACCTCCACTCATTCCACTCACTACTCTCACTCCTCTCACCACCCGACACTTTTCCTCCACTCACCTTCACGTAATACAAATCCTCTCATATCACCTATCACTTCCATGCATATTGTTTTCCTATTGGATGCTCACCTCCACGTCTTCCTATTCACGACCAGGTCATCATAGTAAAAGTGGGAAGAAGGGGCAGTTACAGCTGAGATGGAGTGCGCTCAGCTTCCAAAAGATCAGACACAGAGAGAGAGTTAAGTCTCAGCCACAGGTCGACGTAGATTGGTTCTAGAACACTTCAACAGACTCTGCTCATGCAGGAAGTTGTCTCTAATGGCCTCCAATAGATTGCAGGCATGTCATTACTCAACACAAATCTCTATTCTATCACTCCAAGTCCTATTTTCTGCTAATTCAGTTCCTCCAGCACATGCATAAGTTCTGTTTCAGAGACAGTAGTAGTTTTTAATTGATTAATTCCATCATTTTCTTAGATTAGATGCAAGAGTGGTCTTTTGTGTGTGATAAGAACCACTCTTGTTGATTAAGTCCATTGTCACAGGCAAGTTAATATTTTTTTTTACAAACATGCACCTAAAATTAGGTATCGGTCCCCTAAGGACGAGAACCTCTACAAGTTTGTTAAATAGGGGGTCTTTGAATGTTTTGAGGGTCAAATTTTTTGGGAAAGAATAACACTACATCAGAATATTTGGACCCATGAATATTTGTTTTTATTGCAACCTGTGGGATTAATTGTGTTTTTGATACGTGTTTAATGTCTTGAAATGATATTTTAAGTATTGAACTTCTTGCAGTAGATTATTCATTGAGTAGTATTATGTTTCCCTTTGTTTTCTATTATTTCACTAGTTTGTCATTAGTGTGCCACCAGCTAAGGAGGACCCTGATCCATACCATTTTTCCATCCCAACCTTGATTTTGTCTTGATAGAATAACCCTCTAACCAACCAACAAAAATTAAAAGAAACAATCATTCTAAACTAATAGGTGGCCTATATTTTCCCTTTAGCAGTCAGGTGCAGAGCTTAGGACCAACAGTCACTATGGATCAGATCGAAAAGAGAGGAAGCCATATGTGTCTTTCCTTTGTCGAATTTCTCTTGAGGGTGCTTTCCAAGAACACATCCCTCACAAATTCCTTTGGAGAAGTGGATGTCGGGTAGACCATCAACCATTCCCTCCTTGCTCAGTTGTTGCATATATCTAAAATTTAAATTCCCAAACCTTGTGTGACATATCCTACTTCTTTCATCAACATGGGTAAGTAGTAATGCAAAATTTGGTTCAATAAATTCTGAAAATGTGTAGAGTCTAGATTGATTATTTACCTCACTGGTAGCAACCCTGGAATTGGTTTGCATGTCATAGATGTCCACTGCATCAGGTGTGAATATGACTCTCTTTTTTTTTTCGGAGTTAGTCATATGATATAGAGAGAGAATATTTACATAAAGTTTGGGAACATGAAGCACATTCTTGAATATTTTGTTTGTGAGTTCAATTATGCCTTTGTCAGTGACCTTGACTGGAAAGTTGTCCCCCATTAGAATAGGAGGACCTTTACATGCATACAATGAATGATAGAATCCCTTTGTGGAAGCCATGTGGTGTGATGCTCCTGAATCTACGATCCAAGCATCGAGAGAGGAGTTGATGGAAATCAAATCATGGCTAGAATTGCCTTTCTTGGGATTCTGATCTTCTCGCTTTTTATTCTTGGAACCCTTGGGGATGCGATATCCAAGGATATTTTTTTGAAGTATTTAGGTCATTAGAGCTATCTATTTCTGCATACATGCATATTATGTATGGAATACTTTATGGAAGTAAGTTCATTTCTCCCCTTTTATTCCCTTTCCACCTTTGGATCTAGAGGCATCATTGAAGGGTTTTGAGTACCCTTCCTTATTCATATTTTCATGTGCTTTCCTTTTGTATTTTTCTTTATATTTCTGATATTGATGGCCGCCTCCACATTGCACAATAAGTGCATGCACTTTTGGGCCTTTTATTTTTCCCATGTTAATGAGCTTGTTCTTTTCTTGTGTCAGAGACTCGATAAATTCCTCAAGAGAGAGAATATTTCAGGTGACTCCAGAGGTGAATCTAAATGAATGAAATGTGGATACAAACACTGAGTATTTTGGACCAATTTTGGAGAGAATGGTGAGAACCATATATTTCTCCTCCTTAGATTTAACAACCCCACAAGCCTTGAGTTGCAACAAAAAATCATTATATTTGATAAAGAAATATTGGAGATTGTCGAAGGTTTTTGGATCTAGTGTGAGAAATTCCACCTCAAGCATGTGTCCCCTCATCTCTTCCTATTTTTCAAAAATCCCTTCCATGGTAGTCCAAGATTCATTGGGGGTTTTACAGGAGGATATGTGAAAGAGGAGTTCAGGAGAAATGAGACTCCAAATTGTTCTGAATGTTTCATCCATTCGATTTAGATACTTGGATTTTTCTATGGTTGATGTTGGTTCTACCTTTGGTTTCATGGTTAACTTGTACAATCCTCTACTTTGAATATGCATTATCATATTCTCCTTCCATGCAAATAAATTGTAAGGTGTAAGAATGCATTCTTTTGAAAATTCCATTTTTCCACTGTCTTCAATCTTCGGTACCTGCAAAAATAATTTGGTGTGTCTTTTCCCTAACAGTTCATCGACTCTGATACCATTTAAATGTATTGAACCTACACAGGAATTATAATATATCTAGTTGGTAATTGACATAAACAGTTGCAAAGAAAATAGAAGAAGGAGAAAAAGAATGAAGAATTCTCATTAACCAAATGAATGAATGATCATTTACACATGATATAATTTTTATAACTCAACCAATGCACACTGGAGGAGAATCCATTGCACCATAGTGGTGGTCTAGAGTGATCTGGACACACACCAACAATTACGGGAATAAACTGCCACCTAGTCTATATCTCGGGCAATTACGGGAGTGAACTGCCACCTATATGAGTTAACTACTCTATCAGTCTTCAGTTAACT
>ML803588.1:191462-207080 GCA_009831015.1 Picea engelmannii | reverse complement strand
CCCAATATCTGGCCTAAAAAAGGGCCCAATATCCCCCCAAAAAGACCAAAATCCCACAAATCTGCTAATAAAATCAATACAAAAACCATATTATAAAGTAAATAACCCATTTTTTCACATAAATTGGGCACATCCCCTTTAGATCAGGCTCCTTTTCATATGGATGGTGGCCATGTGGCCTTGGGCTTATCCCTGACGCACTTTCCCCTGCTATCTCGACTCCTGGATGCATGAAGGTGGCCATATGGCTGCAGGCTAAGCCTACACACACCCCCCAAATATGAACAGATCCCTGGTCATGCGCCCTGGTCGGCAGGCTAGCTCGACCAATTGGGCACCAACCTTACATATTCGTGCTTAACATATATAGTGGAGTCCGGGTCATATGGGAATATGCCACACGATCGGGGGTTGGAGTAACGGTCGAAAACATAACCATCTGTACTAACGAACACCGGAGGACATGGTTACATTGCATGGTTCTACGCCACATGCCTGGAGGTGGGGCCTATCCCTAGCTCTATCCTCCGCCATTACCACCACCATTGAACTTTAAATGTTAGTGGCGCATTATGTAGTTAAGAAACAAAGCGAGGGTGGGTTGGCTAGCCCAACTATGCCAAGACATTCGTCCACGCCTGAGGTCGGAGGTTCAAACCTCATTTGCTCCAATAATTTTTCATACCAACAATCAATGGAGGAGTGCCACATGGCATCTTGGGACTGGGCCCCATGGCACCACATTACTCGTCCAACTGTACGCCAAGTGTCAAATCTGGATTTTCCCATCTGTCCACATCATTTTCCCGATCAGCATGTCGAACATTCCACATCATTAGTACGGGCATGCCACGTGTCAACCTTGCAGTGGTGACACATGTCACTCCTTGATTGGTCCATGTATGCCTGCCACATCAGCAACCTGTCCATGTCACTGTACGATCATTTTCCACGTGTCACCTCTAGATGCTACCACGTCAGTGACAACTATTCTTGCCACATTAGTTGTACAACCGCACATCCTGTACAGTCAACTTCCACGTGGCACTGTACGGACTATACAGTCATCATTTTTTTGCATGTTTGGCCAAATGAACAGATCACGATATCTGGAGCATATGACGTCTATTTGATCTCGTTCAAGTTGTGTTGGGTTTTTATCGATGAGGCCTACGCACACGTCCATTTTGAAGCCACTCTGAGAACTTTTATTTTTAGGCCTTTCTGAGCCCCATCAAGCTCCTAGATCCAATTTTGGATCACACCTCCCCAGTAAAAACCTTTTGGTCCCCAAAATGTTATTGTCCAGTCATCAATATTAGGATAGACCACCCAACTTGTTCTCTATCTTTGAACTCTGTTCTTTGCACCTGTCTCATCAAGATCAACTGTAAAACAATCATGATAACTGACAACATATCGTTAGCCATTTGTACCCTGTCACATTTTACTGAAGCCACTATCATCCATGTTGATAACATTATTAACGATAACATCAAAAATATGACTGCAAATGAGCTAATATGTTTATAATACTTGCATGACATTAGCTTATCTTGAAGCAAAGTGTGATTGATTTTCCATTCTACAATCATCTCTTGTTCTTACTTAAGATTGATTACTTGATTTGAAAAAATTATAGGTGTGTTTCTTGGTTGAGATGCCTTTCTTAATTGTTCCATTGTTTGAAGATATTTATTTTCCTTTAAATGATGAGCATGAACAACATATTCTTGACCTACTTTGGTTAAATGATATTGATTCTTTTCCCTGTAGAAGATCTCTTTACGATCATACAAGTAAGGACTGCCCAAGACCATTCCACATTCACTTAGTGGCACCATATCACATGTTACCTCATCCACAAACTTAGATGAAATTGCAAATTTTAATGTGCATTGATTGGTTATGTGCAATTGATGATTGTTGCTTATCCATTTAAGTGTGTAAGGCTTATGATGTAGCTGTGTTTTTAATCCCAAATTCTTAACCAATTCCTCTGAAATTAAGTTAGATTGAGATACACTATCTATCAATGTGTCAACCTTAGTGTGCCTCATGATGACCCTTATGTGAAACAATTTACTTCTACAATCAAATCCTTCACCAATTTTACCTGTCATACCAATCAATGAGACTTTAGTTTCATCACCTGAATCCGATCCCAAGTCTGTTGGTCATGTTTCTATTGCAACTATTTGCCTCCCTTTCTTCTCTTTGAACCACTCCGGTCTCTTCTCGGGATACAATTTCCAACAATGGTCCTCATCATGCCCCTCTTTCTTGCAATACTTTCAAGAGGGCATATCTTCCTTTCTTGGCACTGAATTTTCCTTCTTGGCATGCCACTTCCTTTTGTCCTCTTTCTTTGAAGAAAATTCCCCTGATACACCAACCCCTATTTTCCATGCTTCAATGTATGTCGCTTGAACATAAACCTCATCAATACTAGTAGAGCCAAACATGAATACATTATTTTTAATATGTGCAGGTAAACCTCCTATATACTTCATAAGAATTTCTTGGGTATGTAAAGGAATATGTAACATCAATGCCATTTTATGAAATCCATCTGTGTATTCTTGTGCTGTTTGTACCTTTCTTAGTTTAAGATCTTTCCATTCAATTAAATCTTTCTCTTTATAACCCAAAGGATAAAATTGCTTTCTAAGTGGAGAAATAAAACTTTGTCGTAATGGAAATACATTACCCACTTGTTGCGTGCCATTTTTCAACTTGCTTTTCCACCAGATGAGTGATGTGCCTGCAAGTCTAAGTGATGCCAACTTGATCTGAGTTGCCTCATCCTTGATCTGTTGCACACTGCAATAAACCTCCATTTGTTTGTCCCAATTTTCAAGTCTCTCTGCATTAACTTCACCATCATACATGGGTAATTCAAATTTAACATTAAGTTTTAGTGAAGGCATTTCATTCTTATGTTTATGGACATGTTTCTTTGTAGTGCTTTTAGAACTTCAACTTGAAGAGGAAAGAGAAGAAGGAGCTGAATATGGAGGTGAAGGAGGAGTTTGAGGAGGATCCTCTCTTTCTTCACTTTTTCCCTTTGAATATTCACCCAGATTCGGTCTATTTTGTTCCAAGTAATCCTCATACAAAACCTTCATCATCTCTGACATGGCGAAGAAAGTTTTTCGAAACTCTTTCTCATCCTGAGAAAGTCCCTCTTCCGATGCCATCTTCTTTCTTTGATAAGTTCTCTCTCTCAATCCAATCAATGGATTCTCTTCAACAATATTTCCTTCACCACAATGTAGATTTTCCCTGATTAACATGCAAACTCAAATCCAAACGTCAACTACCTCTGATACCACTTGATCCGAAAAGATCTTTTAAATGACAATGGTTGAGTAAATTTTCATGTGTTATTTTACCATTTAGGAACTGAATGAAAGAGGAAGAAATCTAGAAGAAACATAACATCCATATAAACATGTACAAATCTATAAATAAACATGAAGAACAACAAACCATAAAACACCAAAGTGATAACGGAGTTTGACAATCTTGCCTACGTCTCCGGGCCTTTGTCTCAGTGAATGAGGTTTTCTTATTTATGTTCAAAGATTTAAGGTACATTACAATAGTTCCAAAAAGGTTACAAATTGATCTGTTTGCTCTCCCAAATCTCTAGAACATAACAAAACTGACGGCACTGAAAACAGATGATCGGAGCTCCTAGAAATGGCTCACAAAGGTGCTCTCCTCAATAGCTTCCCTGCATAAACATGGCTTTGGCTTGCCAAATATTCATCATAAATTTGTTTTGAACCTTCTTCATGGATTCAAGAACCCCTGGTTTATATAGATCTGAATTTGGTAACCATCTCCCAACTTCTCCTAAGGAGATGGCCTTAAAAAGGGCCCAATATCCTCCCAAAATGACCAAAATCCCACAAATCTGCTGATAAAATCAATACAAAAATCATATTATAAAGTAAATAACCCATTTTTGCACATAAATTGAGCGCAACCCCTTCAGAGCGGGCTCGTGGTCGTATGGAGGGTGGCCATGTGGCCTCGAGCTTATCCCTGGTGCGCTGGCCCCTGCTATCTCAGCTCTTGTATGCATGAAGGTGGCCATATGGCTGTGGGCTGAGCCTACATGAACCCCCAAATTCTGAATAGACCATTGGTCACGCGCCCTAGTCGGCGGGCTAGCCCGGCCGACCGAGCGCCAACCTTACACCTCCGTGCTTAACATATACAATGGAGTCTGAGTCATATGGGAATACACCACATGATCGGGGGCTGGAGTAACAGTCAAAAACATAACCATCCGTGCTAACAAACACCATAGGACATGGTTACATTGCATAGTTCTATGTCATGCATCGGGGGCTGGGGCCTAGCCCCATCCCTATCCTCTACCATTACCACCACCATTCAAATTTATATTTTAGTGGCACGCTATGTAGTTAAGAAACAAAGTGAGGGTGGGTTGGCTAGCCCGACCCTACCAAGAAGTTCATCCATGCCCGAGGTCGCGGGTTCAAACTTCATGCGCTCCAACAATTTTTCATACCAACAAGTCAATGGAGGGGTGCCACATGGAAACCCAGGACTGGGCCACATGGCACCACATTACTCCTTCAACTGTACGCCAAGTGCCAAATACAGATTTTCCCAGCTGTTCACATCATCTTCCTTGTCAGCGTGTTGGACCTGCCACGTCATCAGTACGGATGTGCCACATGTCACCCTTGTAGTGGTTACACATGTCACTCCCTGATTGGTCCATGTATACCTGCCACATCAACAACCTGTCTACATCACTGTATGGTCATGTTCCACATATCACCTCCAGACGATTCCATGTCAGTGCCAACTGTGCCTGCCACGTGGTATTGTACGGATTGTATGGTCATCAGTTTTTTACCTATTTGTCCAAATGAATAGATCGTGATATCTGGGGCATATGATGTCTGTTTGAGCCTGTTTAAGTTGCGTTGGGTTTGTATCAATGAGGCCTACGAACATGTCT
Organism: Picea engelmannii; assembly: GCA_009831015.1. Taxonomy (NCBI): domain Eukaryota; kingdom Viridiplantae; phylum Streptophyta; class Pinopsida; order Pinales; family Pinaceae; genus Picea; species Picea engelmannii. The sequence goes on along the minus strand of ML803588.1, from coordinate 202,075 downwards.
ATTTTGAAGCCATTCTGATAACTTTGTTTTTTAGGCCTTTCTGAGCCCAATCAAGCTCCTGGATCCAATTCTGGATCAAACAAACATTCTTTCTTTCTTGTGAGATAAACTAAAGCTAGAATCTGCTATGAATTTCACAAGATGAAGAAATGAGCAAGTCTTCAAAGAACTTTAAATGATAAATTCATTAAAAGTAAAAAATGATTTTGATAGGAAATACATTTGAAATCACATGCTTTCAACTCAAGTACGAGAAATCACTAATGTACTGCCCCAAATAGTTCTTTGTAGGAGAAATTTATAAAAATACCCCAATATGATAATTTCAATAATTTCATAAACAAGAGACCTGAAATAAATTCAATAAGTTCTCAATGACTATCACATGAACTAAAATGAATTGCATTTTCTTTTTATCAGCAGAGACTATGCTCCTTTGGACCTGAAATGTTACAAGATGACTGAAGATTTTAAGAGAAAGAATATATCATACCCAAATCTTCCTACGTTCCATAAATTCATGGAAGATTTGATGGAAATAAACAGAGAAGAAGAAGATGTAGAAAGACAAGTTTTAGCAGACCAGTCCACCAAATCTTGGAAGGATAGAGATTTTCTTCTTACAATTTCTTCACCACTGTAGAAAGTTCTGACTGCCAACCTTTTGATGGCTTCTTCTCTTGCCCTTTTAAAATATGGTCTCAATTATCTTTAAGTAGTTAGGGTTTGTCTTTCTATAAATTTCCACGCTTCCTTTTTGGAATCAACCACTATGAATTTTTACTTTATTTAATTCTCATCAATGAATTTATGTCATTGAAATTCGTGCCTTCATGTAGGTCCCACTTATTCCTTTAATAAAGTTTATTTAATAAAAATTATTTTCAAGTTTTCAGGTTAATTGCCTTTAACAAAATTGGACCGTGTTTTAATTTTTTGAGCATGATTTTTTATCTCTATGTCATGAAAACCATTCTAGATGCAATAACTTGTGGGGAGCCTTATGTATATAACCCACATCTGATTGTATCACTCATATGTAGTAGGGGAAGTTTCCAGGTACATGTAGGAGCCACATGAGATACATTGGAAGGCTTCCAAGTGCATCCTCATATATGTTCAGGGCACTACTAGTTATGGGATCCACTATGGAGTATGTTGTGCATTGGATCTCATGGGATCCACAGATTCTGATTGGGCTGCGATAGAAAATATCAAAAGTACACTTATATGTATGTGCTCAATTTGGGTTTTGTTCCTAGCTATTGGTTGAGAAAAAGAAATCATCAATTTCTTTATTGTCGGTAGAGGTCGAGTACATAGGAGCAGTCAATTTCACTATTTAGGTACTTTGGCTTCAGAACTTCCTCACTAATATTGGCATCCAATTTCATCATTCGAATATCATTTGGTGTGACATTCATATTACCCTCAATTTTTTCAGAGACCCAGTGCATCGATAGTGGAACAAACATATTGAGATCCATATGCATTACATAAGAGAGATGGTACATGACAGGATCATTGATTTGCAGTGCTATCCATCCATTGAATGGACTATAGACATATTCACCAAGAAATTTATTGACAAGATGTTTCACCTTGATCTAGGTGGATATAGGTGGCCACCCACCTTTTCCAACTAGCTCAAAATAGTTTTCTGGCAATTTTGGTAATTTACTATTTTTAGCAGTTTTTAACTTACGGGGCCATTTTGAGGGCCTAAATGAAGGTTTTTAAGGATCAAGGTTCTCAATGATAGCCAAAGGCTCTGATTGAGCCCCCAAAATGAATCTCCTTGACGATACCTTTCCATAGTGATATCTTGCACCCCAAATGAAGATCGTATGCCAAAGTTACGCCCCCAGGAAGTTGATACACCAAACTACCCAAAACGAGGTCCACAAAACTGTTGGATTTTCATCTTTTGGGGTTAGGGTTTTGGATTTTATTTATGATAAAAATGCCTTTGGAGCCTCATTGTAAAATCATCTTCTTGTGAATGCAATTAACTGTCACATCTCTTCTCAGAGATAAGCTGCCACCATTCTAGCAAATCTTTTACTCTGTATTTTTATAGTCTTTGTACATTTTAGCTCATTAATAGAAAATTGGGTATTACTGTATCTTTGTGTTTATGGTTGCATATCTACTACATTTATTGTTGGCATGTTTTTTAGAAAGAGGCAGAGTAGCGTAGCGATAATGGCAGTGTTTGCGATTGATGGCGAACCTTAGCACGATCAGTAGCGTAGCGATAATGATAAGATCAATAGTGTAAGCTTAGAAGGAGGAAAACAATCAAAGCACGACAAAGGTTTCATTTTGGAGTTTCATAGATCGAGAAATCCAAAGGAAAGAGGTTCGAACTCGCGATATGCGAAATCGTGATAACAATCCTGACCGTTGGAGTCATAGGACATGTGGCAAGCGATTGAAATTTTGCTGACTTGCACATTGGAGGACTCAACAGAGCATGGTGTGGGAACTCGCGATATGCGATATCATGAAAATATCTGGACCGTCGAATCATCGAGATCGTGGACCGTTGATCAGGCTCAATGAAGTTCATAAGTTCACGAAATACGAAGCGCCTTTTGGCGCAGCCTTGTTGACGGGCGAAAATGACCGTCCGCCAATTGGAAGAATGAGTCTAGTCTGGGGTTGTCTAAATAACCCAAGCCATTTGGTATGACTCACTCTAATGGGTTTAATGTCTCCATTGGCCAATCTAACAATCCTAAAAGAAACAAAATAAAGAAAAAGAGAAAACTAACAATTAACTACTTGGTGTATATATATACATATGTATCTATATAACTATTTTGAAATAATATTTGCAATACAGATCTGTTTATCTAATTTATGTGCAATATATACAAGTTGTGAGTTTTAATATGAACTCACGAAAATCTATGAAAAGATGGCTGTTTTAACAAACAGTAGATAAAGAAAGCAAATAAACTATTTTTTTTTTGTTTTTTTTGTTTTTATCTTAATTTATCTATAAGATTAAATATCAAAATATACTATGAAACAAGGATATGTAGACGGTCAAAACCATGCCACATATAAGGATTTGGAAAACAAACAAACGATAAAAGAAATAAAATAACCTATTAATGAGTTAATCGGCATGCATCCAATGTCTGTACGATTATAGAATGTCCAGCCAGCCTGTCCAAGAGATAAACCTGCAGTGAACCTTTACACTGTTCGGTATAAATGAAAAACAATATATTGACTGTTGGATTTTAATGACAGAATGATAAGATGAAAATAATAACTTTGATATTTGTGATTGCAAGCAATTACACATAAGATAAATCTAACTGTAACAACCTGGTTTTAATCATTCAACGAAATTGAAGAAAAACCTTATCATTTAGGTTGAATAAATGATCACTATTTTTTAATAACTGAAGCATCAAAATGTGGACTATATTAAAATAAATTATCTTGATGACATAATAATTTGTGAAGACAAAAGCTATCAACAATTATCGAATTATCAAGATAAACGAACCACAAACGAAAACAACATTTGCAGAGAGCTAAAGAAGATATGTAAACATATGTTCCGTCCAAAATCGTGTATAGGTTGTCCACCTTCAGCCCCAGGCCAAGATGTTTGATTACAAAAAATAATGAGTTTTTTAAAGCCTTCAGAAAGGTAACTATCTTATCTTTTGTGATTAGATACAATCATCTATTGATTACAAAAATAGAGGGGTAATATAACCACCCCAGATCACACTAAATCTTTAAAAGATAAAAAAAGGTTTATTCCTGTTTATACAAAAATGGATCATAGATATAGCTAACAAGCCCAAAAATGCTTCAGATCACTTGGTCACCATAAACTCCCAGATATCCTGAAAAGAAAAGATAAAATAAAGAAACTTAGATATATATTTAACGACAATTTTCCATGTTTCGAATTAGAATAGACTGGCTACAAAATCTATTGATTCTGTAGCTAGTCTATTTTAGCAATGAAATCTAATTTTTTCAATGAACAAAATATAACGCTATTTTAAGATAAAAAAAAATCTTACCTTTAACTGTAAAATCAAATCATATCACATGATCTCAGAATTTATTACTGCTGTTGCAGTCTCGACATTTTTTAATATGACGTTCCCTGTAGTTTTCATGCATTTCCCTTGTCTCTGAACGATAGACTTGAGCCTACGATTTTCATTTGTTAAGGGGTCGACTTGATCAATAAGGGCTTTGATATGTGACTGCAAAATAGGTATATCGTTGTAATACTTATCAATCCAGAAGAGGCAAGTTTCACATTGTGACTGTGTGACTGTCGATTGAGAATACCCACGGTTGTGTACCGGAACGTCCCCAATGTGGACTGTAGATTTGTTACCAAACTTAATATATGGAAACCCTTCACTCTACTTCAAAAAAGGCGACAGATTATCTATGAAATTGTAAGACTGATCGAGGTCTATTTGGAAGGAAGTAGGGTCTTCTTCAACAAGAAATCTATCAATCTTGGAATCTGAGCTCTCATGGATCTCGATCGTCTTGATCGAGCTCACATGAGGGTTTGATTTGTTTCGCAGCTTCCTTGAAATCAACCTTCCAGCTCTTTTATTTTTAAAACCCAAATCGATATCACCTTTAGATGACTTGCCTACATGTCTATTTGCATTTTTGACAGAGGTGTTAGGTTGTGCATCTTGCTCATGGGTCTGCTCAAAAACTCTTGGGTCAGGTAAAGGCTTACTGTGGGTGGTCGTAACAGAGGCCTGTGTAGATGAAGGGAACACTCTGGGATAAACTATCGTTTCTTCAATCACAGGTTTGTCAACCTGTACAACATTGGGGTTAAGAAACCATTTCGGGTTAAAAATGAATCCCAATCATCGTTCTGCAACTTCAATTGATGTGTAAGCATAATTTTTATCAAACTGTGGTGGAAAAGGCTTGAATCCAAACGTTGTTTCTTATACCTCTTAGCCATTTTATACATGCTTCTCCACAGGTAATAAGGCATGTTTAAAGGAAACCCTATGAAATTCATGAGAAAACATGGGTGATATAGAAAGACAAAACCAAAACGGCCTTCACACATCATGAATTGTTTCAACACTGTAAGAAAACCATGCCATCAGGTTTTCAGTAGGGACACTGACATACCTTTGTCACAGTTATTGATCTTTCGAGATGTAAAGAAAAGACTCCATGGAAGCTCTTCGACCTTGGCATTCTTGAACCACTTTTGCCTGCTCGCAGGGAGACCTATTGCTTGGCTTAAAAAGTCCTATGTGACTTCGAGTTGAATGTCCCCCACCTTGGCTCGACATCATTCAAATGAAAGGGTGAATTCCTGAGCGGTCTGTAGGTTAAAGCCCTGGAATTTATCAAGGAAAACAATCCAGCTGTGACCCTCGAGATCCTCCCTTGCATCATCACATAGGAACAAGGTCTGAGTGTCGTTGGGCTCAATCCTAATAACCAGGGCCATGGGAAATTGGTAGGCAATCACCCAAACACAGTGCGTATGGAGGGTTTGTAAGAGGAGACTAGAGCTATACTCCAGGCCCAAAACTCATCAACAAACTATGGCGTATAAGAAAAAAATCCTCAATGAAAAGATAGGCATTATTTGAAATGAATGCGAGGGGTGTTACAAAACCCAAGACCAAGCTTCAAAATGATGGAATCACTATGACCAAACTGCCACTTCCCAGATAGTATAGGCCATGACCAAGTGCGTTAAAATAAAAATGATAGCACAACAAAGTGGGTTAGGTCTTAAAGTTTGGGAGAGGCAAACTTATAAACCAAAGTCTAGTGACAAGGGAACGCATGACCAAGAACCACACAAAGATATATCAATGCTTAAATTAAATAGTCCTTTGTTGATCCAAATAACAATCCATAAGCATGCTTGACATTCAAGGAGTCAAAATAAAGAGAATAAACTTCATAACAAGGAACAAGACTTAATTAATAAAAACTGTGGAGCCATTTTGCCTTTCATAAACTTTTCAAATAGAGTGATAATATAGTCATAAGTTTTAATGCTTCATTTTCATGCTTTCAGTCATGAACGAAGCATGAAAACAAAAAACACTAGGAAAAACCGAAAACTTACAATTGTCATTTCAAAAATCGCTTATGAAGAACAAAAAAATGTACGACCCCATTTAGGCAGCTACATAGATTATTATTTGATATAAAAAGTTAAAAATATGTTGGGCTGCCAACAATGGCGACTTGCTAGGAGAAGCAATTATCTCTGTATTAATGACAAGTTCAGGTTAGAAAAATTTGTATGATTTCAAATCAAAGAACAACTAAAAGGTTATTTGAGCATCTTTGATAATCATGACGTGGTCTAGATTAAGATATATTTCGTTAAAAAGAATGAAATCTGGTGACAAACTTCATAAATGAAAGTCACGATGTTTAAGTTAATGGCTCCAATACTGTTGACAGGGCCACTGCTTCCAGCAGGCGTCCATAGCCTCGACAGGGATGTCAATTAACCCACTCTGACATCTATATCCTGTCCAATAAATTTCAAATCAGAATGAAGGATGCTTATGACCAAAATCAAGATTTATACCTGAGAATTTTCTTTAACTTTACATCGCTTCACTGTCGGGCCTGTTCAGTACCCCGACGAAGTTGTCTTGGAATCATGCATGCATTTACCCGCTGCCAGCAGAATTTTTCAGTGTCCTGGCTGGTTTACAAACACTTCCCACAACTCTTTGAGAAATTATTCACAATCTGACATAGTTTTAAAGACATTCAACAGAGCGGGGTGATGCTGAAAATTCTAGTTTTTACACAACTTAATATTTTCCAGGGCTTTAATTTTTTTCTTGCTAACCTTCATCAAGATTTGAAAATAGTTTATTAATAAAACTAATTTTCGAGGACAGGGAGTCATCGTTGAGTTGCTTTTCTTAAGAGCAGGGATAGCGTAAAGAGATTTTTAAAGATAGTCGTGATAACTCTCAAATGCAAATTGAAACCGAAAAATCGACTCTCAAACAAAATACCATCTTTAACTAGCCTACGTTTTTAGAAAAACACAACAATTGATGCTCTAACAACCCTTGACAGTTATTTTGAGATGAAGCATTTTGTTCTCTTCTTCTGAAATATATTGTAATACATGCATGTTTGACTCAAAAAGGCCAATAAACAAAAAACAAAACATAAAAATAAAAAAAACAAACCAGAAAAGAAAATGGAAAGCAAAAAAAACCAAAATAGAAAAATATGTACAAAAGTTGTATTGGAGAGTTGTCAGGTGAAATACCTTTTGAGAGCTTAACCATTCACCGGGAAGGTGTCTGGCTGTCCCTCTAAATTCTACAGGCAGAAAGAACTGGGACCTAGTTTTTCAGCAATTAAGAACGGTCCCAACCAGAGGTTTTGGAACTTAGTATGCTCGCCTTTCCCCTCATGAGGTTTGTCCCATTTGAGGACAAAATCACCTAGCTCAAAATTCCTGTCTGAGGTAGAATTCAAATCAAACCATCTTTTGACAATAAGTTGATGTTGATCCGGTTTTTGTTTTTCTTGGGCCCTTACCTCTTCTAGCTTCAACAAAGCATTAATCTGACTTTCTAGGGGAGGACAGTCTTCTTCCTGAACCTTCTGCGATAACTGCAGAGATGGAAGGAGAATGTGTGGTAGAAGAATTGCTTCCCTACCATAAATGAGGAAAAAGGGGGAATTACCAACAACAATTTTCGGAGTTACCCTATCAGCCCAGATTGCATTGAATAGTGCATTATGCTAGTTTTTGTGGTTTTCGGAGACCATCCTCTTGATTATATTGATCAGGTTTTTATTTGTCGATTCCGCCAAACCATTTCCTTGGGGGTAATAGCTGGCATAATACTTTAGTTTTATCCCTTTTTCTAAAGCAAAAGAACTCATGTCGAGAGACAAAAAATAGGAAGCATTATCGAACACTAGACATTCAGGAATACTGAAACAAGTGATAATGTTTGAATTAAGGAAGGATATTACCTTATTGGTGTTTACCACTTTTAATGGTGCAGCCTCGGACCATCTGGTGAAATAGTGTTTTGCTGTAATAATGTGTTTATGCTGCTACGAGGAAGTGGGGTTAATTGGGCCAATAATGTCAATACCCCATTGCTGAAAAGGGAAATCCATCGAGAGAGGTTGCAGTGGGAATGCTACCTTCTGTACTCGTCCATAAGACTTTTGACAGATTATGCATTTGCGCCATAATGCATGGGCATCTTTGAAAAGAGTGGGCCAGTAATACCCTGCCCTTAATACTTTGTGGGCAGTAGTGTCTCCACCGAAATGCCCACCAGCTTCCCCTGCATGTAATTATGATAATACTTTATTGTTGGCATGTTTTTAGGTAGATGTGCTTGTCATTAATGGCAAGATCAGAGTATGCAGCGATGGAAAAATAGGGACAACGTAAGCTCAGAAGAGATAGTGCAGAGGTGCATGAAGAGTGCAAGAGTGTGCTTTTTTATTTGATGGAAAACAGGCAGGCAAGGAAGATCAGCAACGCAGGGATAATTGCATGAAAAGATCATAAGCGTAAACTCCATTTCGGAGTTTCAAATACCGGGCATTGGAGGAGTCAAGGAAGCAACTCACAACAGAATGCTGAAACGGTGAAATACGAAATTCCGTAATACATTGATCTGACTCCATTTCAGAGTTTCGGATACCGGGAAATTGAGAAGTTAAGAGTTAAGACTCTTCAACACAGGAGCCCCAGAGTTGCGAAATGCGAAATGCCGAAATCCCGAAAGAAGGAGACAGTTCCAGATACCGGGAGTTGAAGTGTCAAAACACTTCACCACAGGAGTCACGGTATCGCGAAATGTGAAATGCCAAAATCCCAAAAGCAGGAGATAGTTCTAGATACCGGGAGTTGAAGTGTCAAAACACTTCACCAAAGGAGTCCCAGAATCATGAAATGAAAAATGCCAAAATCCTGAAAGAAGGAGACAGTTTCGGATACCAGGAGATGGAGGAGTCAAGTGTCGAGACTCCTCATCACAGGAGTCCTAAAGTTGCGAAGTGCAAAAAGATGAAAAGATGATTTGACTCCATTTCGGAGTTTCACAAACCGAGACTTGGAAGTGTCGAGAACATTCACATCAAGAATGACGAAATCGCGATATGCGAAATCATGAAGTGATATGGGCTGATAGATCCAGGAGGAGAATGTGGCAGACCATGTCAGAAAGGACAGGTGGAATACTATGACACGTGTCACGATCAAAGAACGTCAGGTGTCGAGTTGATTAGGAATTTCAGGCCACTGGAAATCACAATTCTGAGTGACACATGAAAACCACTCTGGTCACAACACGTCATCGAGTGACACAAGACTTACCTCACTCCAGGAGTTTTTGCTTCAGGAGTTTTAACTCCATAACTACCCTAAAGTCCCGAAGGCTGAATTCCCAGGGCAGAGGATAGTTTTCCGATCACCACAGATCGAGGACCATTGATTTGGAGATCGAAGCGTTTGTGTGATTGAAGAGGGGTCATATTCTAGTGGTCACATCATCGAAGAAATTTAGAAGAGAACTCGAAGCGGCAAGCTCCATTTCGGAGTTTCGGGGATCGAGACATGGAGAGTAACGAAATATTCACCACGAGGATCCCAAAATGTTGAAGTGCGAAATGGAAAAATGAACGCAAGATTCAATGAAGTCAATTCAATGGTGTAGATGAATTTGAAAAAGATTGGAGGGCTACTGTTGCACTTCACAGTGTAACTGCTAGAAACAAATGATGGTTTCTGCCAGAGAATGTGCTCGTCTATGACAGAGAAGACGAAGGGTCTCAACTGCTAGAGAAGATGAGGAATCTCGAGATAACACCCAGTGATGATGGATGAGTGGGGAAACCGACAGAGAAGTTGAAGAGTTACCATGATGATCAAGCATAGCACTCAGAATGAGCACGAGATGCAGAACAAAGAGAGACAACGTGGCACATAGGAGATGGGATAGCTGTGGAAGAGTGAAGTGGAGAAAACACCCATATGTGGAGTAGATTGGGGTGGTAGAGGATGCAAGAGAAAGACGCAGATTGCATGTAGAAGGTGCATAGAGAGTATAAGAATGTTGAACAAAGAAGAAATGGGGTGGCTGTTGAGTGTGATTGAGGTGTGAAGAAGGAGGCAGAGAGAAGAAGAAAAAATGCACAAAAGGGGAATGGTGCATTGAAGGGACATGGTGCAGAGAGCATAAAAGGAAAAAGAACAAAAAGAACAAGGAGTGTGCAGAAGACATTGATGCAAACAAAGCAACATAGTGTAGCAGAATAGTGATGAGACCGGTAAGCCACTGAAGAAATATATATCACTGTAATAAGTCTTAATAGCAAAGATTTAGATTTCAGGGTGGTAGGGAGGTGCTAGGGAGGATTGTTGTCCTCAGAGGTTCAAGTGGGTGCTTGAACATAGGGAGTTGTAGCTTCCATCTGGTTGCAGCCAGAGAAACCAAGGTGGCAGGGTGGTGTAAGGGAGAACTGTTGTTCTCTATTATACAGGTTGGTGCCTGTGTGACTGGAAGTTGGTGCTTCCATCCAGTTGGTGCTGGAACACTTAGGGAGTT
>ML803588.1:125273-143464 GCA_009831015.1 Picea engelmannii | reverse complement strand
AGGTTAGTGTCAGGGGTGAAATAGTTTTTTGACAATGGTTAAACTCTATCGGGATTTCACGATTTGGCATATGCTCTTCCTGGAAACTATACCTTCGAATCCCCAAGTCGCGAAGTCATGATATTAATAAAAACATGATTAATTAAAAACTTAATCCAGATTACGTTTTTGCTTAACTAGATTGCGTCATCGCGATCTCGGGTTTTAGGGGCTCGAAAGGCTAGAGTGAAAACTCCCGATACGACGAATGTCGAAAGGTTGATTAAAGTTTAAGAAATCCAAATTAAAGAAGCTAAGCCAACTTAATCAGTGTTTAATACAAATAATAATATGCACAGTCTATGAGGTAAATTTAAATTTTCCTTGTGCCAACTTGTGTCACAAACCGTTGAAATTTATGGCATTAATTGGAAATGAGGTGAAGTGACAAGTAAGGATATGGTTTTTATTGCTAAATATGTCTCTAAAAATGATTTGACCGTTCTATTCATAAGGATGTCGAGGTTTTAAATGGTCGAAGATATAGATCTTTTTCTTCAGTGTCACAAAGCTCATTTCTATTTTACGCAGAGAATCTTTTCTCAACAAACTGATTTCTGTATGTATACATATTTTTACCGCAGGAGAACTAAATCAGAATCCTCTGTCATGGCCCCACGAAAAGTGTCCAAGGCAAGTGATGAGAGTGCAGGGCAAGACTCAGATAATGTTTCTGATACTTCACAGCAAAGCGTTGATTCTATCAGAACCTGGTCATACATCTCTGAGGTTCTGCAGTCCGAATTGGTGAACTTTTCAGATGACTCTAGTGATAATGAGAAGGATGAATTGGCCACCAAATACAAGATTTTCATCCAAGTATAAATGCATAAAGTAGTGGATAGGTCACGTCTTCTTCCTTACTATGACATGATCCGATGGGCACTAGACCATGTAGATATCCCGACCAGAACTATCATCAATGAGAAGAAGGTCACTATTGGGACCTTTAGACCAGAACACTTACAGAAGATGTACAAATTGTCATCCATGCCGAACTTCACATAAAATGTTGAGTTTCTAGAGGATTTTAAACAAAAGGAACGTGAGAAATATGACAAAATATTATCTCATTTGATCAAGGATTGGGTCTCACACCCCGCAAAGTTCATGGCAGAGAGTAACAGTGTCTATTCAATCTCTTCTTTGGAACCACAATTCAAATACATAGCGATGATGACTTGCAGATTATATGCGAGGGAGGACACCACACATTTCTTTCTCCAGTGGGTGCCTCTGATGCATACAGTCACCGAAGGCTATTCTTTCGACTTGGCCAAGTTGTTGTCGGATAGTCTGACCAGCCGAATTACAGAATATCGGACGTAGAGAGTAAATAGGAAGGCCGCTTCATTTTTTATCGCCGCCTACATAATGGATGTTGTTTGTTTCATGACACCTTTCCCTCTTATGAGCTGGAGCTAGAATCCATCTGAGGCTAACCCTATCCACATCTATCACTCAAAACTATGGGAGGATAAGGCAGTAGATTGCATATACAGAATTTTCAATTGGGTAATGGTACCGATGCATGTCACCATCTTCAGTAATCCATTGCCCAGGATCTCAGATAGCATAGCGACAAATTTGAGCAGCATGGCCGACTAGTACGTGGAGGCAAAATTTTCATACATCAGGGTTTTCAGTGCCTCTGTTCCTCCACATGCTTTACCATTATTTATACCTGATAGACTAGTTTGTCACAAAATTTCTAGGCAAACCATGATTGGTGGCATAAGAAAAGAGCTTAAAGGATTTTCGAAGAAGGTATGGCCACCTTTCCCCATTCATTTAAATATCTATTCCTTATTAGATTTTGGGCATGCAAAGGCTGAGGCAATAGTCTTGGAAGATATTAAATTTGTCCACATCGAATTCAAGAAACACGACCCACACAGGGTTTTGAGTAATCACATGGCTAGTTGTGGCCTTAAAATATTTGAACACGAGAATTCGCCTCATGATGATATTTTTCGAGGCGCGAGATCTTATGCCGAAGTTTTGGGTTAGATACAAGCCCTGTCTCCTGAAGAGAGGGCCGATGTTTTCAAATTCCAAGAACACCAATGGAGCTGTCTTCTTCCAGTATTACAGGGTGTGAACCCAATGACCGTAGTGGTGCAGCAAATGAAAGCCAAGGGCTCCAAAGATTCAGCACCCGACCGCGAAGAACACTAAGAAAAGAAAGAGCAAACGGGGGGCCCGAAACAAGAATCCGAGACTCCCAACCCTCAAAGAAATCCAACCTCGGTTGTTACTTCAGGGAAATCATCTAAGAAGATCAACAATCCCATCATTACTGTTACCCCCCTACAGTCCACAAAAGGGATCCCAGACCCAGGTTATATTTTTGGCAAAGAATTAACACCTATAACTATGGAAGAGCTACCGTCAAATGAATTCTTCTTCGATAAGAAGAGAAAGGTTTTCATGAAACAAGAATTTTATCAAGAGGCAGGCACGGTATCCAGGAAATTTAAAATTTTAACTGATGGGAGAGCTATGAAAAAAGAGGAATTTGCAACTCAAATAGCAGGAACATTGGGAGCTTTCGCTACAGCCAACCAATTTTCAGTCGGGACCCTAAAGGATCAGCTGAAGCGAAAAAATCGCTTGATCAAAACATTAAAAGCTAAACTACCTACAACAGAGGCAGCTGCCAAAGATCAGGCGAATACAGGTATAGAGCAAGCTAGAGTAGCTGATCAAAAGGAAATCGAGCAGCTCAAAGATGATCTCGAACAGACACAGATAATGGCTCAGAACAGTCAAATACATATAGGCCATCAAGGAGAATTGATAGGGAAACTACAGGCCAAATTAGACTTCGTCGAAAACCAGGTAATTGATATCGGGATATTTCAATCCCAAGCTATAGAAATCAGAAAAAGAGTGTCAGCAGCTCAACAAGGTCTACTTGCTAAGGTGGAAACAATTCAAAACAACTGGCAACTCATTGATCGAGTACTGGAAAACCTCTCTCTTAGAGCAAAGGGAGCCGAGGCAGCTCAGATTGCTTTCCAAGAGGCTATTATAGCCACGGAAAAAAGAGAAACATGCAGTAGCTCTAGGTTTTCCATCACAGAGCAGACCCGAGGTAACATCCTGCTGAAAGAATGGGAGTGTAACATATCAGAAGGCAGATAATAAGATAAAGAGGTGAGAAAATCTTGTGAAGAAACTTTCGGTTTTCTAGATGGGAGTTGGTTGGGTTTCGGTGGTGAAAGAAGCACTGAGATACTGGGCCACATCAATACAGCCAAGCATCAAAGGAAGAAAGAGAGTTGGATGAAATATCAAAAATAACCTAGATGAACATAGTCCAAACAAATAAATGGCTAATTAAACCAAGTGTACAATTATGTTCTATCAGCGCCAAATACCAACAGGTGGAAGGAAAATTGCCACAATTGGTGAAGGATTGTTACACTTTTGAGGCAAATAATCAAGAAGAACCTTCTAGGTTGATATCCCAGCTAGTGGAGAAGTGCATCGCTTGCACTGAGCATGCGAAGGGGCAGGTTTCTGGTACCAAATAAGGACAGAGACAAAGAATTGAAACAATTTATTTCCTTTTGTTGTAACCGAAAACCTCTCTAATGATTGAGATTCCATCATATAGAAATTTGTATAAATATACACATTGAAGAAAGAAAAAAGGCTGGACCTATTTTGGTCGATTGTAATAGAGACTCTCTCCTTTTGAATATTAATACAAAGCAATCCGAAGACTCCTGATTCTGTCAAGACTGTGTTATGAGTTTGTTTCCTCTCTGATTTCATGTTCAATTTCATTTCTCATATATATGTTTGATGAATGTTTCACTACAATTTAGTAAAACTTCTACTGTGGTGATTAATTTTAACTGTCTATATAGTTTACATCTTTTCCTTTGTATCGGCTATTAGCAGGTACACGACCTGTGGACTCTTTAGATTTTCATATTTTATACATTCGTCAGATTTATGCTCACCTTTTTCTTCTTTTGTTTACAGGGCGAGATTCTCCCTTGATAGGAGCCTCGTATTATAAACATCTTTATGTTTTGTCTCACATTTTCACACACACCAATTATTTAATAGATAACACAGTTATGGGAAAAGGCCTTTGGTTTGTAATTTATCTTTAACATTAAATCAGATAGTTCTCTTTTATACGATCGAATTGAGACAACATCTAAAACTTTGAAACTTTCCTTTAATTTTACTGTTCCTCTATGACTGTGCCCGTTGTAAGACAACCTAACATTGAACCCGATTTATTGGACCAAACACATATCGCTTTGAACTTTTTCGATACTATTCTTAAAATAGCCACTACCTGGGTAGAACTTGAACATTCATGGGCCAGGATTGAGGAGGATATAAACATCCAGGAACAGTTGGAGGCTAGACAACGACAACCTAGAAATCAACCTTAGCTTCCTTTCCCAAAGGTTGATGTTTTCCCCCTTCTTTATCCTTTACCCACTTTTGGATTCCTAGACACTGTACTTTCTAATCCTTAAGTACAGACTCTGGAACAACATCTTTTTGGTGTCGTTTCCGGGGATGGAGTTACAAAACCTTTTCCCTGAGAGAACAACATTTTTGCAAGTTTCACTCTTTGATAGTGAACAAAGAGTGAACACCTTCTAAAGGATTTTCTTATCTTTCACTTGGCGAATCCATGTTTAAATAAGCTGGCATCTGGTCAAAGGAACACTAGAAAAAACCCTGAGGGAAAACAGACCATGCTCGTTTTCGATCCCGAAAAAGTTTTGAAAGCAAGAGGTTCTCTTAAGCCAACTACTGCAGTCTACCAGCTTAAGTACCTGCAACCCAAGACCAAGAGTTTTTCCGAACCTTCAACTTCGCACAGTTCTCCACCCGAAACCATTAATCCAACCTTAGCTCTCTCTGAGACTAAAAGTGAAACCCATTTGACAACCTCTGACGTATACAGAGGTAAAATCCCTGCAGTGGATTTATTAGAGATCGATATCCTGCCAACTTTTTAGTTATATCTCACGACCTCACTAGGTCTCGGAGAGTATACCTTACACTCAGATTACATGCCCGTGGGTTCCCCTGATTATATTTCTTGCAAATCTGAAGAGCCAAGTCCTCGCATCACTTATCACCCATATTTGGTTTTCTCGTCTCACGAAGAAGCTAAAGATTCACTTTTAGTGTTCCAGAACCCTCTATACAATACACTGTTTCCCTATCCAGTAGTACCGATGGCAGCCGCCGGAGGAGGAGGTGGAGGGGTTTTCGGAGGTGGAGGAGCTTTAGGAGGTGGTGGGGCTCCAGGAGGAGGAGTAGGAGGCCAAGGGCCTCTCCCCCATCCTAGAGTTTTCGCTAAAGTGGCTGCAAGATATGCGCCTTTGGTTCTACCTGCCCCTCTTCATGACCTTCTTGAAAATTATATAAAAAAATTACCTAAGTTTACAGGAGAAGGATACTTGGCCGCAACCGAACATATAAACTTATTTGATTAGTTCGCGGATATCCTAGGTCTCGAACATGAAGATGTGTATTTGAGGCTGTTTGTTCAAACTTTCAAAGGATAGGTACGAACCTGGTTTCGAAGCCTACCTGTAGGATCGATATTATCCTACGATGCTCTAGAAGACACCTTCCTTAGGCAATGGGGCGAAAGGAAAGAACACTTGTATTATTTGACCGAGTTCGGATCTTTAAAGAAAAAGAATTCGAAAACAGTTATGGAATTTATTCAAATATTTAATAAGCTGTATAATAAAATCCCAGCCGAAGTTAAACCATCCCAACCTACAGCCAAAGTAACCTTCGTGGGAGATATCGAACCCGATTTCGCCCTTCTCTTAAGAGAAAGAAGAGGGTCTGCCCTAACCTGAATGTAGGATGATGTTGTGGAAATTGAATCTAACATGATGTCTTCTGGCAAGTTAAAAGATAAGGTAGAAATGGGAAACCGAGAAACCAGACGTTTCAGGGAACAAGCCGGACCCTCAGGGTCTAATAGATCCACAGACGACAAAATGGATGATATGGCTAGAATAATTAAGGAATTGTCAAATAAAATTTCTAGGATGGAACTGGATCAATCTAAGGCCGATCCTTTCGTTAAAAGGGAATTCAAGAGAAACCACAATCTTCAAAATCAACAAAGACAGACTAAAAATGAAGATCAGAAAATTCAAACCCCTTTAAAAAATAAAAATTTTATAGGAGGAAATGACCTGGAAGATTTTGAGGGTCTGGAAGAAGATGTGACAAATTTGGGTGATGACTGCACTCAGCCTTATGTAACTAAAGAAGATTATGATAAGTCTTTAAACACACAACAAACCTCAGATACAGATGATGACATAAACAATATAGATGTCCCTGACTATCAAGAAGTAACTGATTCAATAATGGCTGAAGTCCAACCTAGGTAAAACCTGAGGTCTAAAAACAAACCTGCATTGATTCCTCAACCCAAGAAAATTCTCCCTAGAGGTGAAGTATATGTGCCCACCCCAAAAGAGACTGAAACATCTAATAACAAAATAAAAGGGGCAGACTTGTTGGATCCAAAAACGAAGGAGGTTGAGACCCAAACAAAGGAAATCAAGACAACCGATACATAGACACCGGTAAATAAGATCACGAGTAATAAATCAGCCCAGACAAATAAGTTGGAGAAGAGAGAGTCTGAGGTTTCAAACAAAGAAACGGACAAAGGTAATGGCATTTTTAGTTTTGAAAATAAAATAAATAGGATCAAAATACCGATCCCTCTGGTTGAATTAGCAAAGAATCCTGCATATTGTAAGAAGATAACCAAAGTGATAGGTTGCTCAGATCAATAAAGTCAATTCAACGTGATAAACTTGGAAGATGATAAGCCCAATATCACTTTTGGTCCACATTTCGAGGGTGCCAGAGACACCGTCTCTCCTTTCTATATCACCCTAAATGTGCATGATCGACTACTGCATAACTGCATGCTAGACTCTGGAGCTTCACATAATGTGATGCCCAAAACCATTATGGATAGACTAGGCCCTGAGATCACCAAACCTTACAGAGATCTCTACTCTTTCAATTCGAGAAGGGTTAAGTGCATGGGTATGATAAAAGATTTAGTAGTCACCCTTGCACAGGTCCTAGTCAAAAGTGTCCTTATGGATGTAGTTATTGCTGATATCCCTCCAAAGTATGGCTTACTACTATCAAGGTCATGGGGAGACAAACTTGGGGGGTCCCTCCAACTGGACATGACTTACGCCACAATTCTTGTGTTTGGTGGACAACTTACTTGATTATACAAGGAAACAAGGTTAGCATATACAGTGAGCGATCCTCAGAATCCTAACAATTTTCCTGTTTACATTGTTGATCAAGATCTAGGAAATTGTATTTTATCTTTTGATGATGGCATAGATAGTTGCATAGAAGAAAATTACATAGATGAGAAAGAATCAGAAAATATGTATAGCACTGGGATCTGGAAAATGTTTTTTGATGGTGCCCTATCATGTGAAGGAGCAGGTGCAAGGGTACTTTTTGTGGCACCTGAAAATAATGTTTTTGTCCCCTTCTCTTACAGGCTTCAATGGGATATAGACTACACTAACAATGTATGTGAGTATGAAGACTTAATATTAGGATTGGAAGCTGCCAAGAAGATAAACATAAAGAACCTAGAAGTATATGGAGACGCAGAGTTGATAGTCAAATAGATAAATCTACAATACCAGGCCAAGCACCCGAGATTGAGATCATACAGAAATTGTGCCTGGGATCTAATGAAATTTGTTTTCTCATCTGTAAATATCCACTTCATCCCACACACCAAAAAAATTGCAGGCTGATTCATTAGCCAAGGCAGGCTCGACTTTCGCTCCCCCTACATATTTTAAATTAAAATAGCACATAGAGGTAAGGCACAAACCATCCATCCCGAACAACATACAACACTGACAAGTTTTCGAGGATGACAAATAGATCAGGAAGTTCCTTGAAGCAGTGGGTGACTTCTATGAAACTCACATTGATCAAGAGAATCAAAATGACCACACATGGATCATGCAAGAAGGAGAGGACCCTCAAGAGTTCCAGGAAAAGATTGCAAATCATCGCATGTTGGTTCTAAAGAACAATCAGATTTTGAAAGGAATAATCCCCCTGGAGAGATTGTTCGATCATAATGACATACCCTTGAAATCCACCCTACAACCCCAACCAAAGGAGGTTGAAGACTGCGATGTAGGGACCAAAGAAGAACCTAGGATGGTAAAAATATCAAAATATCAAAATACCTCCCTCCTGAGGTAAAAAGAAAGTATAAAGACTTGCTCGGATAGTATAAAGATGTTTTCGCTTGGTCTTACGAAGAGCTGAGAACCTACGACACCTTTGTGATCGAACACAAGATACCTCTAAAACCTAGTGTCAAACCCTTTCGACAAAAACTCAGACAGATCAACCCTATTTTATTGCTTGTGGTCGAAAAGGAAGTTAAAAAGCTCTTGGATGCAAAAATAATAGTACCTCTAAGATACTCCGATTGGGTAGCAAACCTGGTCCCGGTCAGAAAGAAGAGTGGGGAGATTAGACCATGTGTGGACATTAGAAATCTGAATAAGTCCTCCCTCAAAGATAACTAATCTCTACCCAAAATGGATCACGTTTTAGAAAAGGTAGTTGAGGAAAACAGGATGTCGATGATCGACGGGTTCTCTGGGTATAATCAAATTGCCGTAAGTGAACTAGATAAAGAGAAAACAAATTTCACTACCCCTTGGGGTACTTTTATGTATGATAAAATTCCTTTTGGTCTAATGAATGTAGGCGCTACTTTCCAACGTGCTATGGAGATTACTTTCATCGACGAAAGGGATAAATTTGTGGTCATTTATCTTGATGATCTAACTGTTTTTTCTAAATCTAATAAAGATCATCTGGTACATCTCAAGTAGAGGTTTGAGAAATGCCATAAGTTTGGTCTGTCTTTGAATCTCAAAAAGTCCCAATTCACCATGCAAGAAGGTAAACTCTTGGGCCATATTGTGTCTCAAGACAGTATTAAAATCGATCCTAAAAGAGTTGAGGCTATAGATACTATAAATATTCCTAGGAATGTAAAAGAAATTCAGTCATTTTTAGGAAAAATAATTTTTTTGAGGAGATTTATTCAGAACTTTGCTGAAATTGTGAAATTGATCACAGATATGCTAAAGAAAAATAATGAAGTGAAATGGATAGCAGAAACCAAAGAGGTGTTTGCACACATCAAGAAAGTCATAAGCGAGGCACCTGTACTGGCAAGCCCTGATTATCTAAAAGATTTTCTTATTTTCTCGTTTGCCTCCGAACACACAACCGTCGCGGTACTCCTCCATAAAAATGAAGAACGTTTCGAACAACCGATAGCCTTTTTTAGCAAGAGTCTCAGAGACGCAGAACTTAAATACAATATAATGGAAAAGAAGGCATATGCTATGGTGAAGGCGTTGAAAGCATTTAGAACCTATGTGCTGCATTCCAATATAATTGCATATGTACCTACCAGTTCTGTAAAGGATATTTTGGTTCAATCTGATAGTGATGGAAAAAGGGGACATTGGCTTGCCAAAATTCAAAAATTTGACTTGGAGATAAAAACAACGAAATTGGTAAAAGGACAAGGTTTGGCCAAACTCTTAGCAGAATCAAATTTCAGAGCTCTCAGTATAAATGGCCTATAGGGATATGAAGAAGGTGTGTACATGAACAAGTTTGATGAGCCAACAAGCGCAATCAGAATCGAAGAGAAGTTTGTCTCATTAGACTGGTACAAAAACATAGTGTCATACCTGATGACATTGAAATGCCCGAGTGATTTATCCCCATCCAAAGCCAGAATGCTAAAATTACATGCGGTCAAATACTGTATATCCAAAAATCAATTGTATTGGAAGGACCCACTAGGTTTCTTGTTGGTCTGTTTAGTCGAATCATAAACAGAGAGGGTGATAAGAGAATTTCACAAGGGAGTCTGTTGGGGACACCACGCTTGGAGGGTGATAGCTTATAAGATCCTGAGGGTAGGGTATTATTGGCCAAAATTTTTCTCAGATGTAAATGCCAAAGTTAGAGCTTGTAACCCGTGCTAATTGTTCATAGGCAAGCATAAACTCCCAATGCTACCATTGGTTCCGGTCAAAACTAAAGCCCCTTTCCAGCAATGGGGACTAGATTTTATAGGCGAAATTAACCCCCATTCTAGCGCTCAACACAAATGGATCCTGACTGCCACATATTACTTCACTAAATGGGTGGAGGCTATTCCAACCAGAAGGGCAACAAATTCGGTGGTAATAGACTTCCTGGAAGACAACATTTTGTCTAGATTCGGCTGCCCCCGAAAAATAGTCACAGATAACGCCCAGGCTTTAAAATCTATGGCTATGATCAACTTTTTCCAGAAATACAATATTGTACTCAGTCATTCTACGACTTATTATCCCCAAGGAAATGGACTAGTCGAGTCTTCAAACAAGAGTCTAATAAATGTAATTAAGAAAGTGTTGGACGATAATAAAAAATCTTGGCATGTGCATTTGAAATACGCCTTATGGGCAAATCGGATAGGCATGAAAAAATCTATTGGCACCTCGCCTTTCCAAATGGTGTACGGGACCGACATGGTATTACCAATAAATCTAGTGCTCCCCGTGATGAAATTATGGAAAGATGAGAAAGAAGAACCAAATCATGTCACCAGAAGGATAAATCAACTAATTGAAGTTCAACATCATAGGGTCGAAGTAGACAAAAGGTTGCAGAAATACCAAGATGATATGAAAACATTATTTGACTGTAAGGCAAAAGACAGAGAGTTTGTCCCGGGCGATTTGATCTTGAGATGGGATGCTAGGAAGGAAGACTCAACGAAACACAGTAAATTTGATCATATTTGGTAGGGACCATTCAGAGTCGCATCTCCCGAAGGAAAGAATTCGTTTCTATTAGAAAATCTGGACGATAAAATTTTCAACGCCCCTGTCAACGGGCATTATTTAAAACATTATATGCAATAACTGGTTCCCAAAATGTTTCCACTTTATATATCGGTTTTTGTTTTCTTTTAATTTCATAATTTCTTTTTGGTAAGTTTACTTTCACCAATAGTTAATCATGTCAGTGATTTTTGTAGAAATAGAAATACGAAATTTTCAATACATTCAACTCAAAAATAAATAAATAAATAAATAAATAAAACCTAATACTTTTCGTATTTTTCCCTTTCAGGATTCCGTCTTGTAGCTCAAACGAGCAAAAGGGGTAAACAAAAGGTCATATATCGGAAAATAAATTCGCCAAAACAGGTGATAGAAAAGGTTTTCTGTTATTATAAAATGGTAAGGTAAAGGTATGAATTCTTGAGAATTTTATTTTTTTTAACAAAGATCTTCAAAACATTGTAAAGATCTCATGAATATAATGTTTTTGCTTGATTGGTTTTTAAAAGAACAACTACTCACTCTGGGTCCTAAGAAATTTCACTTAAAATAAAGATAGGAGGTAGTTAAAATAAGCAGAGAAAGTAAAGCCTCTCCGAAAAGGGATTTCAAGAGTCAGTTTAATTTTTGACCCTTGTCTTTCAGTTTACAGATCTCTATCTATCACCCTTCTTTCTATTTTCAGATTTACCTTCTTGGAAAGACAAGCATCTTTCCGGGTTTGCATACATGGGGAGAAGAGATTATGTTTTAACTTTGAAAGCTGCAAAGAAGATTTTGGAAAGTAAGCTAGTCTTCACAACTCCTTAGTCTCCTACTAAACAAAGTTATGCATAGGTTGATCCTGACTATTCTAGGTTCTTCAACAGTTTCAAAGGATTGAGGCTTGCTCGAAAGAAGACCCCTAGAAATTAATCTTTCCCTTTTTCCCTGTGATCTAAGGTGTTGTGAAAGCTAAGGGAAGGTTGGTACCGAGTAATCAAAGTAAGTTGACAGACCTCCACTGCAAAATATTACACAGATATTATCCCTCATACAACTGACTACCCCCACTTTGCGCTCTAAAAAACAAACTATAAGATAGATGGTGAAAGGAAATTCAGAAATGATTGCTCCCATCTAGTCCAAAAAGACGATGAAAGGAAATCCAAAAATGATTTCCCTCGTCTCAGAATTTAAATGCATAAATATATTTCGAAGTGGTGAAAGGAAATTCAGTAAAAAGTGCCAGATAACTTCACCGGGGTACTGAACAGGCTAGCTGGTAGTGAAGCAATATCTAAGATATTTGTAAGGTTGTTATACATGAATCTCACTCTACTCTGCTAACCAATTTTTCCAAAACCGGATCTGCATCCCGAGTTCAGATAGGGCTCCCCGATTAAAAACATGTAATTTGTTTCGTTTGATGCAAGCCAAAAGCCACAAGATCTGTTGGATTTATTAGGACTATTTTGATCATCTTAAGGCAGACCTGAATTCAGTAACGAGAAGGAGAAAGTCGTGAAAGGGACTGTAGCTAAGTTTTAAAAAAGCATCTGATTTTTGCAAAGCTTTTCAAAAGTAAAAGATGAAATCTCTTTTCCCCTCTATATCCCCTTCTTAAGAACAGTCTTGCAGGAATAAATCCAATGACTCCATTTACCCAATACAGGCACATGGTCTATTGTTCTTCCCATCTTG
Source organism: Picea engelmannii (assembly GCA_009831015.1). NCBI lineage: Eukaryota > Viridiplantae > Streptophyta > Pinopsida > Pinales > Pinaceae > Picea > Picea engelmannii. Next base: position 130,784 of record ML803588.1, on the reverse strand, counting down.
TAGAAAGACAGGATCCCTAGTTAGAGCCTATGTTGGAGCCTCCTTTTTTAACTGATTTAAATGTAATTTTAAAAATCAAGGGTGGTCTTTAAGTTGTCTTTTATTTCGCGACATTTATCCACTAAAACATTTCAGTAATCCCGACATGTAAAACGGTGAGGGCCGTTATACTCCTAAATTACTACCTTTAACCATTAAACAAGAGTCCTCACTTTTTGTACCTTGGAATATCATGCTTCGGGAGTTACAATTCACATGGTTTACAAGCCTCGATGCACAAAGTTGCGAAAAGATTTTAAAAGATTACCTCAGGTTAAAGCCGAGAGTAAAATTCCTTAAACCCTAGTCAAGTGCTGTCAGGATTTTGCATCTCGGTGTTCACTCTCTCCAAAAACCTTACTATCATAACTCCGATAGGCGAAGCCACGAGACTTTTACATAAGTTACCCAGGTTAGTGTCAGGGGTGAAAGAGTTTTTTGACCATGGTTAAACTTTGTCGGGATTTCGCGATTTGGCATACGCTCTTCCTGGAAACTATACCTTTGAAGCCCTGAGTCGCGAAGTCTCGATATTAATAAAAACATGATTAATTAATCACTTAATCCAGATTACGTTTTCTCTTAACTAGATCATGTCATCGTGATCTCGGGTTTTAGGGGCTCGAAAGGTTAGATTGAAAACTCCCGATACGGCGAATGCCGAAAGGTTGATTAAATTTTAAGAAAGCCAAATTAAAGAAGCTAAACCAGCTTAATCAATGTTTAATACAAATAATAATATGCACATTCTATGACGTAAATTTAAATTTTCCTTGTGCCAACTTGTGTCACGAACCATTGAAATTTATTGCATTAATTGGAAATGAGGTGAAGTGACAAGTAAGGATATGGTTTTTATTGCTAAATATGTCTCTAAAAATGATTTGACCATTCTGTTCATAAGGACGTCGAGGTTTTAAATGGTCGAAGATATAGATCTTTTTCTTCAGTGTCACAAAGCTCATTTCTATTTTACGCAAAGAAGCATTTCTCAGCAAATTGATTTCTGTATTTATACATATTTTTACCACAGGAGAGATAAATCATAATCCTCTGTCATGGCCCCATGAAAAGTGTCCAAGGCAAGTGCTAAGAGTTAAGGGCAAGTCTCGGATAATGTTTCTGATACTTCACCCCGAAGCTTTGATTCTATCAGAACCTGGTCATACATTTCCGAGGTTCTACAGTCTGAATTGGTGAACTTTTCAGATGACTCCAGTGATAATGAGAAGGATGACTTGGCCACCAAATACAATATTTTCGTCGAAGCAGAAATGCATAAAGTAGCAGCCAGACCACGTCTTCTTCCTTACTATGACATGATCCGATGAGTGCTAGACCATGTAGATATCTCGACCAGAACCATCATCAATGAGCAGAAGGTCACTATTGGGACCTTTAGACCAGAACACTTACAAGAGATGTACAAATTGTCCTCCATGCCAAACTTCACATATAATGCCAAGTTTCTAGAGGATAAACAGAAGGAATGTGAGAAATATGACAAAATATTATCTAATTTGATCAAGGATTGGATCTCACACCCCGCGAAGTTCAGGGCAGAAAGTAATAGTGTCTATTCAATCTCTTCTTTGGAACCACAATTCAAATACATAGTGATGATGACCTGCAGATTATATAGGAGGGAGGACACCACACATTTCTTTCTCCAATGGGTGCCTTTGATGCATACAGTCACCGAAGGCTATTCTTTTGACTGGGCCAAGCTATTGTCGGACAATCTGACCAGTTGAATTACAGAATATCAGATGCAGAGAGAAAATGGGAAGGTCGTTTCATTTTTTATGGCCACCTACATAATGGATGTTGTTTGTTTCATGACACCTTTCCCTCTTATGATCTGGAGATGGACACCATCTGAGGCTGACCCTATCCATATCTATCACTCAAAACTGTGGGAGGATAAGGCAGCAGGTTGCATATATGAAATTTTCAATTGGGTAATGTTACTAATGCATGTCACCATCTTCGGTAATCCACCGCCCAGGATCTCAGATAGCATAGAAGCAAATTTGAGCAGCATGGCCAACTGGTACGTGGAGGCAAAAGTTTCATACATCAGGGTTTTCGACGCCTCTGTTCCTCCACATGCTCTACCATTATTTATACCTGATAGACTGGTTTGTCGTGAAATTGATAGGCAAACCGTGATTGGTGGCATAACCAAAGAGCTTAAAGGATTTTTGAAGAAGGTATGGCCACCTTTCCCCATTCATTTAAATACCTATTCCTTATTAGATTTCAGGCATGAAAAGGCTGAGGCAACAGTCTTGGAAGATATTAAATTGGTCCACATCAAATTCAAGAAACACAACCCAGACAGGGTCGTGAGTAATCACATGGCTAGTTGTGGCCTTAAAATATTTGAACACGAGAATTCACCTCATGATGATATTTTCCAAGGTGCGAGATCTTATGCCGAAGTTTTGGGTCAGATACAAGCCCTGTAGCCCGAAGAGAGGGCCGATGTTTTCAAATTCCAAGAACACCGGTGGAGCTGACTTCCCCCAGTATTACAGGGTGTGAACCCAACGACTGTAGAGGTGCAAGAAATGAAAGCCGAGGGCTCCAAAGATTCAACACCCGACCGAGAAGAACACCAAGAAAAGAAAGAGTAAACTGGGGGCCCGAAATAGGAAGCCGAGACTCCCAAACCTCCAAACGAGGCAACCTCGGTTGTTGCTTTGGGGAAATCATCTAAGTAGATCAGCAATCCCATCATTACTATTACACCCCTACAGTCCACAAAAGGTATCCCAGACACAAGTTGGATTTTCGGTAAAGAATTAATGCCTATAACTATGGAAGAGCTACCACCGAATGAATTATTCTTCAATAAGAATTTTATCAAGAGGCATGCATGGTTTCCAATAAATTTAAAATTTTAACTGATGGGAGAGCTATGAAAAAAGAGGAATTTGCAAATCAAATAGCAGGGACATTGGGATGTTTCACTACAGCCAACCAATTTTTAGTCGGGACCCTAAAGGATCAGATGAAGCGAAAAAATTGCTTGATCAAAACATTAGAAGCTAAACTAGCTACACCAGAGGCAGCTGCCAAAGATCAGGCGAATATATGTATACAACAAGCTAGAGTAGCTGATCAAAAGGAAATTGAGCAGCTTAAAGCCGATCTCAAACAGACACAAATGATGGCTTAGAACAGTCAAATACAGATAGGCCAACAAGAACAATTGATAGGGAAGCTATAGGTCAAATTAGACTTTGCCAAAAGCCAGGTAATTGATATCGGGATATTTCAATCCCAAGCTATAGAAATCAGAAAAAGAGTGTCAGCAGCTCAACAAGGTCTACTTGCTAAGGTGGAAACAATTCAAAACAACTGCCAACTCATTGATCAAGTACTCGAAAAACTCTCTCTCAGATAAAAGCGAGTCGGGGTATCTCGGGTTGCTTTCCAAGAGGCTATTATAGCCACGACAAAAAGAGAAACAGGCAATAGCTCCAGGGTTTCCATCACAGAGAAGACCCGAGGTAACATCCTACTGAAGTAATGGGAGCGTAACATATCAGAAGGTAGACAACAAGCTAAAGAGGTGAGAAAATCTTGTGAAGAAACTTTCAGTTTTCTATATGGGAGTTGGTTGGGTTTCGATGGTGAAAGTAGCATTGAGATACTGGGCCACATCAATACAACCAAGCATCTGCTCAATATCAAGGAAAAGGAAGAAAGAGAGTTGGCTTAAATATCACAAATAACCCAGATGAACATAGTCCAAATAGATAAATGGCTAATTAAATTAAGTGTACAATTATGTTCTATCAATGCCAAAGACCAACAGGTGGAAGGAAAATTGCCACAATTGGTGAAGGATTGTTACACTTTTGAGGCAAATAATCAAGCATAACCTTCTAGGTTGATATCCCAGCTGGTGGAGAAGTGAGTCACTTGCACTGAGCATGCGAAGAGGTAGGTTTTTAGTACCAAATAAGGATAGAGACAAATAATTGAAACGATTAATTTCCTTTTGTTGTAACCGAAAACCTCTGGAATGATTGAGATTCTAGCATATAGAAATTTGTATAAATAGACACTTTGAAGAAATAAAAAAGGATGGATCTATTTTAGTCGATTGTAATAGAGACTCCTTTTCAATATTAATACAAAGCAATCTGAAGACTCCTGATTCTGTCAAGACTGTGTTATGAGTTTGTTTCCTCTCTGATTTCATGTTCAATTACATTTCGTACATATATGTTTGATGAATGTTTCACTGTAATTTAGTAAAAACTCTACTGTGGTGATTAATTTTAACTGTCTATATAGTTTACAACTTTTCCTCTGTATTGGCTATTAGCAGGTACAAGACCTGTGGACTCTTTGGATTTTAATATTTTATACATTCGTCAGATTTCTACTCACCTTTTTCTTCTTTTGTTTACAAGGCGAGATTCTCCCTTGATAGGAGCCTCATATTATAAACAACTTTATGTTTTTTTCACATTTTCACACACACCAATTATTTAATAGATAACATATTTACAGGAAAAGGCCTTTGGTTTGTAATTTATCTTTAATATTAAATAAGATAGTTCTCTTTTATACGATCGAATTGAGACAACATCTAAAACTTTGAAACTTTCCTTTAATTTTACTGTTCCTCTATGACTGTCCCCATTGTAAGACAGCCTAACATTGAACCTGGTTTATCGGACCAAACACATATCGCTTTGAACTTTTTCGATACTATTCTTAAAACAACCACTACCTGGGATAGAACTTGAACGTTCATGGGCCGCGATTGAGCGAGATATAAACATCCAGGAATAGTTGGAGGCTAGACAACGACAACCTGGAAATCAGCCTTAGCTTCCTTTCCCGAAGGTTGATGTTTTCCCCCTTCTTTATCCTTTACCCACTTTCGGATGCCTAGACACCGTACTTTCTAAGCCTTAAGTATAGACTCTGGAACAATAGAGTGAGTGATAGAGAGGGAGGGAGAGAGAGGGGTATATGTAGGAGAGAGAGAGAGATGGGCGAGGAAGACAAAGAGGGAGGGGGTAGAGAGATATTTTGTGAGAGTGTTATATAGGGATAGGGAAAGATAAAGAGAGTGTGTGAGAGGGGGAGAGAGAAATCCAAAGAGAGTGTGTGAGATTGAGGGAGAGGGAGACAGAGAGGGGGCGTAGAGAGAGAGAGAGAGAGTGAGAGGAAGGAGGGGGAGAGATGGAAGGGGGGTAGATAGAGGGAAAGAGAGAAAGAGGGGGAAGTGGGGGAGACATAGATATGGGGATACATTGAGAGAGAGAGGGAGGGGAGAGAGATAAAGGGAAGGGAGGGATAGAGACAACAAAAGAAAAAGAGAGGTCAAGATTGAGATAGAGAGAGAGAGGGAGGGAGAGAGATAACAAGATAAAAAGAGAGGTAGAGACTGATATGGAGAGAGAGAAGGAGGAGGGATAGATAAAGAAAGAGTATAAGAGAGGT
>ML803588.1:24332-34885 GCA_009831015.1 Picea engelmannii | reverse complement strand
CCTTCCTTGGGTTTGCAGAATAGTAAGCATGTCTAAGAATCACAAACCAACAAAGAGGGAAAACAAAGATATATATTCTAATGAAGTCCATGCATATGATCAAGGAATTATACAATAGAAGACGAGATGCTTTTATAGGGAAGAAATGTATTGTTCTATTAAATTAAAGAGAAAGTGGAGAATAAAACTCATGCCTTGATGTTGCAAGGTCCCTTTTCGATGATTCTTTTCTCCAACACACACACCTTTGCTCGAAAGCCTTGAATGAAGAAGATCCACAATCTGACTTGAAGAACTAAAGCAAAGTTCTTAAGCATAATCTAAGTATAACTCTCTATGAAAATCTTAGCCTATTCAACCTTATCCTTTTCCATGAGATATCCCTCATTATATAGTGTGAAAGAGAGATGGATGAGAAGATTAGGATGATCCCACTAAATTAGATAAGCAAGTAAGATCCAAATCAATCGGAGACCACCTCATCTTTTAGAAGATTCCCTTCTAGAACATTCATGAATTTTGACTTTCCTATGCTTTAAGCATCGTCGCACCCTATACACAAGTAGAATGCGATGATGTCGTAGTCTAGTTTTATGGTAGAGTGCGAAGATCAGGGATAGTCACACCCCATGCATACAACAGGGTGTGACGACCTTTCTTGCTATGATTTTTGAAAGAGGAAAGCAAAACACTTTTCTCATGGAGAAATTCATCTTGTAATATTTTTAGGGAACATGAACACATGCTGTCAGTTGATCACTGAGGTGACCAAAATAATGTGTAACAGAATTGCCCCCAAAGTATGAAGATGGAACTCATGAAAAATGAAATACTTTGTACAATGTGTGTGTCAAAGACAAGAAGCACATCGATCAAAAACTCGCAAACAATCAAGCATATGCATAATAATATACCATATTCTGAGGTAGGAATTCCCATGCTCATACTATAAATGAATCTAATCATAATTTTCAAGTGATTCATGGCAATTACATATACACGGTGGATCCATGTCATCATAATTCAACATATCCACCAGGAATACACTGTGGATCTATTCTCTAAAGAATTTAAATTCAGACATAGCCATGAGACATACACAGTGGATCTATGTGCCAATACAAATTATGAATAATCCGTCGCAACCTAGACCAAAGTGATGAGATACAAGGTCTTAATTTCCATCGTCTCTAAGTATGAATCTAACCATGTGATTATAGGTGTCGAAGTTAAACATGGTAGAAACCACTTGATTACCGGTCATTAATGAAAACCATTAACAAGTGTGATGGAAATCACCATTGATGTCAATGACTCCCAATGTACCCTAATACAATCCAACGAATGCAAATAAATGGTTTTAATTTGAACACTCAATGGAATATTCCAATCAGGGGTCAACGATGTGAACCCACTGTCGAAAGCAAAGAAACCTGCCATTGAGGCATGTAGGCTCTAGGGTACTAAATGATTTCTAAGTCTTGTTCCCGGATAATGAGTTCAGGTTGATAGGAAAAGACTCATCATAGGAGGGCCTTGATGTATCCTTGTTGACGAGCGAAAATGACCGCCCGTCAATTGGAAGAATGAGTCCGGTCTGGGGTTGTCTAAATAACCCAAGCCATTTGGTATAACTCATTCTGATGGGTTTAATGGCTCCGTTGGCCAATTTAAAAGTCCTAGAAGAAACGAATAAAAGAAATAAAAGAGCTAATTGTTAAATAACCACTTAATATGTATATGTACATAAATATATATATGCCTATTGTAGATAGTATTTAAACAATAGATCTACCTATCTTATTTATGTGCATGATATACGATTTGAGAGTTTTAATCTAAACTCACGAAAAACTATGTGAAGATGGTTTCTTTAACAAAAGCAGATAAAGAAAGAACATAAGTTAATTTTTGTTTTCTCTTTATTAATCTAAAATAGAAAAATATGCTATGAAACAGGAGTATGTGGACGGTCAAAGCCAGATCATATATTAGAGTTTCGAAAACAAACAAATGACAAAAAGAATAAAACTAACCTATTAATGCATCCAACATCTGTATGATTATAGAATGTCCAACCAGCTTGTCCAAAAGATAAACCTACAATGAACCTTGAACTATTCGGAATAAATGAAAAACAATATATTGACTGTTGAATTTTATTGACAGAACAATGAGATGCAACTAATCGTTGTGATATTTATGATTGCAAGCAATTACATTCAATATAAATCGAACTGTAACAACATGTTTTTAATCAATCAACAAAATTAAAGAAAAATCTTATCATTTGGGTTGAATGGATGATCACTATTTTTAATATCTAAAGCATCAAAATGTGGACGACATTTTAAAGAAATTTTCCCAATGTCATAATAAATTCTGAAGACAAAAGCTATCAACAACTATTAATTAATTAGGATAAACAAACCATAAACAAAAACAACATTTACAGAGAGCTAAAGCCGAAATGTAAATATATGTTCCGTCCAAATTCGTGAATAAATTGTCCACCTTCAGCCCCAGGCCAAGATGTCTTGATTACAAAAAATACGAGTTTTTAAAGGGTTTAGAAAAGCTAGCTACCTTATCTTGTAAGATAAGAGTAAATTTCCACAAGGATTCTGCTGATTACAAAAATAGAGGAGAATAACCACTCCATATCACACTAAATCTCTAAAAACTGAAAGAGTTTGTTCCTGTTTACAAAAATGAGCCAAATATATGGTTGATAAGCCCATAAATTCTTCATATCATTTGATCACCATAAACTGCTAGATATGCTGAAAGAAAAGGATGAAATGAAGAGATTCATATATACATTTAACCAATATCTTCTCAATTTCGAACAAGAATAGACTGGCTACAGAATCTGTTGATTCTGTAGCTAGTCTTATTTTAGCAATGAAATTAATTTACTCTATAAATCAAGATATAACACAATTTAAGATAAAAACAAATCTTTACCTTTAACTGAAAAATCAATTCGATTTACAGGATGTTGGAATTGACCACTGCTGTTACACTCTTGGTGTTCTTCACTATTATGTTCCCAGTTGTTTTCAAACGTTTTCCTTGTCTATGAACAACAGACTTTAGCCTATGATTTTCATCTATTAGTGAGTCGACTTGAATAGTGAGGGTTTTGATTTGCGATTGTAAAATGGGTATGTCTATATAATACTTATCAATCTAGAACAAACAGATTTCACATTGTGAATCTATCATAGCCACTTGAGAATACCTACAATCGTGTGACTGAATGTCTCCATTGTTACCTATGGATTTATTATCAAACTTGATACCTGGAAATCCTTGATTGTGCTTCAGGCAGGGTGGCAAATTATCCACGAAATTGTAAGCCTGGTCGAGACCTTTTTTGAGGGAAGGAGGTTCTTCTTCGGCCAAGAATCTTTCTATCTCTGAATCAGAGCTCTCATGGATCTCGATCGTTTTGATCGAGCTCACATAAGAGTTTGGATTATTTCATAGTTTCCTTGAGATCAACCAACCTGCCCTTTTATTTTTAAAACCTAGATCGACGTCACCTTTAGATGGTTTGCACATAGGCCTGTGTGCATTCTTAGCAGAGGCATTAGAATGGGCATGATGTTCATGGATCTGCTCAATAAATTTTGGGTCGGGTATAGGCTCACTGAGGGTGGCTATAACACAGGCCTCTATAGATGAAGGAACCATTCTGGTAGGGACTATGGTTTCCTCTATCATGGGTTTGTCAACTTCTACAACATTGGAGTTAACGAAACCATTCCGGGTTAGAAAGGCGTTCCACTCATCATTTTGTAACTTCAATTGATGTACCAATAGTATCTTTATCAAGCCGTGGTGGAACAGTCTTGAATCCAATCGTTGTCTCTTATACCTCTTCGCCATTTTATATAGGCTTCTCCACAGGTAATAGGGCATATTTAATTGAAAACCGATGAAATTCATCAACAAACGTATGTGACATAGAAAAATGAAACCAAAACGTCCCTCACACGTCACGAATTGTTTCAAGACTGCTAGCAAACCATGCCATCAGGTTTTTAATAAGGATAGAGGCATACCTTTACAACATCAGTTGATTTTTTGAGATGTGAAGACGAGGCTCCAGGGAACCTTCTCGACCTTGGCGGTTTTGAACCACTTCTACCCGCTCAAAGGAAGGCTTGTTTCTTGACCTAAAAATTCCTCAGTGACCTCGACTTGAATGTCTCCTACCTTAGATCGACTTCCATCAAAAGAAAGGGTGAATTCTTGAGCGGTTCGCAAGTTAAAACCCTGGAATTTCTCAAGAAAAACAAACCACCCTTGACCCTCAAGATCCTCCCTTGCATCATCACACATGAGCAGGGTTTGAGAGCCATTGGGTTCAATCCTGATGACTGGGGCCATGGGGATTCGAAAAGGCCGACAATAAAACACAGTGAGCATGGAAGGTTTCTAGGAGAAGACCAAAGCGATACTTTAGACCCAAAAATCATCAATACCCTAGCATGTATGAACATAGGTTCCTTAATACCAAATGATAGGCATTTTGTGAAATGAATGTGAGGAGTACATGCGAAACCTGAGACTCAACTCAAAGTGATGGGTTTATCATTGTCAAACTTCCACCTCCCATAGGGTATAGGCCATGACCAGGTGCATTAAAGTTTATCATCGTGCAACAAGGTGGGTTTGGTTTCTAAAGTTCAGGAGAGGAAAATTTTTATAAACCAAAATGTAATGACAAGGATAGGAATGACCAAGAGCCACAAAAATATATATCATGGTTTACATCAAATGGATCATTGGTGATTCAAATAACAACCCAAAGTATACTTCACAATTGAGGAGTCAACAAAGAAGATGAGTTATATAGAAGGAAACAAAAATCTTCATTAATAAAAACTGTAGAGCCATCCATCTTTCATAAGATTTAGATAAAAAGGTAAAACAATCATAGGTTTTAATGTTTCGTTCATGCTTTCAGTCATGAACAAAGCATGAAAATGAAAATACTAGGAATAATTGAAAGATCACGTTTGTAGTCTCAAAAATTGCTTATGAAGAGAAATAATTGTATGACCCCCAGGTAGGAAGCTACACAATTTATTATTTAATGCTTTAAAAAGTTGAAAATATGTAGGGCTTCCAACAATGGTGACTTGCTGGGAGAAGCAGTTATCTCTGTATCACTGACGAGTTCAGGTTAGAAATGTTTGAGTGATTTCAAATCCAAGAACAACTGAAAGACATTTGAGCATCTTTGATAATCATTACATGGTCAAGCTTAAGATATCTTTCGTTGAAAAATGAAATCTGGTGACAGACTTCACAAATGAAAGCCACAATGTTTAAGTTAATGGCTCCAATGCTAATGACAGGGCCACTGCTGCTAGCAGGCATCCATAGCCTCGACAGGGATGTCAATTAACCCACTTTGATGCCTCTATCATGTCCAAGAAATTTCAAATCAGAATGAAGGATGCTTATGATCAAAAAGAAATTTACCTAAGAATTTTCTTTAACCTGACATCGCTTCACTGCCAGCGGGCCTGTTCAGTACCCCGACGAAGTTGTCTTGGAATCATGCATGCATTAACCCGCTGCCAACAGACCTTTTTAGTATCCCGATGGGTTTGAAAACACTTCCCACAACTCTTGTGAGAGTTATTGATATAATTTATAGATATTCAGAAGAGCGGGGTGATGCCGAAAATTTCAGTCTTTGGCACATTTGCTATTTTCCGGCTCTTTTAATTTTCCTTGCTAACCTTCATCATGGTCTGAAAATAGTTCACTGATGAAACTAATTTTTAGAGGACTGGAAGGCATCTTTGAGTTGCTTTCTTAAAAAGCAGGGACAACGTAAAGAGATTTTAATGATAATCGTGTTTTCTCTTCAAATGAAAAATTGAAACCAAAAATTAATTCTCGACAAAAAACCATCTTTAACCAGTCTACATTTTTCTTAAGAAAATACAACAGTTGATGCTCTAAGAGTCCTTGACAGTTGTTTAAAGATGAAGCATTATGTTCTTCCTTTTGAACTATACCGTAATACGGGAATGTTTAACTCAGAAAGCCAAAACAAAAATTAATAAAAAGAAAGAAAAATGAAAAGGAAAACCAAAACAAACCAAAATAGAAAAGGTTATGTACAAAAGGTGTATCTAGGATTTGTCAGGGAAAATACCTCTTGAGAACTTAGCCATTCATTGGAAAGGTGTCTGGTTGTCCCTCTAAATTCTGCAGGCATAAAGAACTAGGACCTAGTTTTTCGGCGATTAAGAAGGGTCCCAACCATAGGTTTTGGATCTTTGTATGTTTGTCTTTCCCCTCATGAGGTTTATCCCACTTGAGGACAAGATAGCCTACCTCAAAATTCCTGTCCGAGGAAGAACTTGAATCAAACCAACTTTTGACAATATGTTGATGTTGATCCAGCTTTTGTTTTTCTTGAGTTCTTACCTCTTCTAACTTCAACAAAGCATTAATCCAACTTTCCAAGGGAGGGAAATCTTCTTCTTGAACTTTCTGGGATAGTTGAAGAGAAGGAAGCAGAACGTGAGGAGGAAGAATTGCTTCCCTTCTGTAAACAAGAAAAAAGGAGGAATTACCAATAGCGGTTTTTGGGGTCACCCTATCAGCCCAAATTGCATTGAAGAGTGTGTTGTGCCAGTTTTTGTGGTTTTCGAAGACTATACTCTTGATAATCTTGATCAGTTTTTTGTTTGTCGATTCTGCTAAAGCATTTCCTTGGGGGTAATAGCTGGCATAATATTTCAGTTTTATCCCTTTTTCTAAAGCAAAGACACTCATATCGAGGGATGAGAAATAGGAGGCATTATCGAAAACCAGGCATTCAGGAATACCAAATCAAGTAATGATGTTTGAATTAAGGAAAGATATTACCTCACTGGTGTTTACCACTTTTAATGGTGCAGCCTCGGACCAACTAGTAAAATAGTCTATTGTTGTAATGATGTATTTGTGCTGCTGCAAGGAGGTGGGGTTAATTGGGCCAATGATTTCAAGACCCCATTGCTGAAAAGGGAAATCCACCGAGACAAGTTGCAGTGGGAATGTTGCCTTCTGTACTCTTCCAGAAGCCTTTTGACAGATTACGCATTTGTTGCATAATGCATGGGCATCTTTGAAAAGAGTGGGCCAATAATACCCTGACCTTAATACTTTGTGGGTGGTAGTGTCTCCACCGAAATTCCCACCAAATTCCATTGCATGCAACTCAGATAAGACTTTATTTGCTTCATCTCTTGCTAGACAATGCATAAGGATTTCATAAAAAAAATTGCGAAATAATATACCATTCACAAGCTGGAAAGGTGCAGATTTTAATCTCAACGCTCTCTTCTTTTTTGGATCAAGGTGACAAGGAGCTGAACCTTGTGTTAGATAAAACTTAATGTCATCATACCAAGAATTGGTAGGATTTTGTACACAACATATTGGACTTTGATCTTGAATTAAGATATCAGTTTGACTTTGTTATTTTTCAATTGAATCAATAACTAATTTACATAGACCTTGGCCTCTAACAATTTGTGCGGGGGTGATCTCGAGGTCATACTCTTGTAAGGATGTGACCCAGTTTTCCCGCTTTTCACCCAGTTCTTTCTGTACTAGCAAATTTCTGATAGCAGGGTAAGGAACAATGACTTTAGTTCTATATTTCAGTAGATACGATCGAAAATGTTTTATTGCTTTAAAAACAACGTAAGCATGCTGATCTATAGATGGATAATTAAGCTCTGCTCCCTTAAAGGTTGAGCTCATAAAGGCAATGAGAACCTCTCTATTTTCAACATTCTTTTGGGTTAGCATGGCGGCATAAGATCGATCAGAGTCAAACATGTAAAGAGTGAAATCTCATGAAAAGTCAGGGCTTATTAGAGATGGAGCCTCCACTATGGATTTTTTGATTGAGTCAAAAGCTTGACTTTCTTGAGGTCCCCAATAGTATTGCACATCCTTTTTTATTAAGTTTTTTAATGGCCTCACCATTTCCGAGAAACTCAGGACGAACCTTCTGACAAAATTTATCTGATCTAGAAAGGATTGCATAGATTTTTTGGAAGAGGGGGGAGAAGTTTTGAAATGACTTGAGTCCTCTCAGGATCAATGATCATACCTTCATTTGATACTATGAATCTGAGCAAATTTCCTTGTTCCACTGCAAAGACAGATTTTTTAGGATTTAGAGAGATGTTGTACTTATGACATCATTGTAAAATAGATTTCAGATGGGCTAAATGATCTCCCTTATTCTTGGAGAAAATAGTGACATCATCGAGATAGACTACTACAAATTGATTGATTAGACCACGAAAAGTGATATCCATCGCTCTCTAGAAAGTGGCACCGACGTTTATAAGCCCAAAGGGCATCTTTCTATAAGAATAGGTACCCCATGGAGTATAGAAAGTGGTTTTCAACTGGTCTGGAGGAGACATGAGGACCTGATTATACCCTGAAAAACCGTCTAGTAGCAACAATATTTTAGAACTGGATACCTGCTGGAGAATTTGTTCCATCAGAGGGACAAGGTAGTTTTATTTTTCAGATGCTCGGTTTAAGTTTCGAAAGTCGACACATAGTCAAATTTCGCCACTTTTCTTTCTCACAGGGACAAGGTTAGAAACCCATTGTGTATGCCTTACTGGGAAAATTATCTTTGCATTCAAAAGTTTGTTCAGTTCCTTCTTGACCATTGGTTCAAGTTTTGGGTGCATCTTTATTAACTTTTGTTGAAAAGGTTGAGTCAAGGGTTTCATGGGAATGGTACGTTGTATAATGTTTGGTTCAAATGTTTTTATATCATCATATGTATAAGCAAAGAAATCCTTAAATTCTTTAAATAGTTTTATAAAGGCTGATTTCTCTTGCTCGGAACATGCCATTCCCAAATTGATGCATTGTGGATTATCTTTAGTTCCCATATTTACCTTTTCATGGGTCAAGGAAGAACTATTCGTTTTACAATTTACTGATTTTATGAATTTGTCATGCAAATCATAAAAATTTTATAATCTTACCACAGATTTTGGGATAGAATTTACCAGATCATGGGTTCCTTCATCGATAACTGCACCCCGAAAAGTTTCTTCCATGTGCAAGAAACTGATGATCTGTTGATCATCATCGAACACTCTCCAGTTAGTTATGTTGTCTGGGACTGATGGTATGAACAACAACTCGATCGAAAATGTGTTCAAAGAAAGGCCTTCTGCGGGAAAATGTTTGGAAGCAACGTTAGCTAACAAGTCCACCTCAGAATTATTTAATCTTGGAATGGATTTAATGTTAAATGTGGAAAATTTGTACATTAGATTCCATACCTCAGCTTGATAACTTTTTAGGTGTGGTGATAGGTAATGAATGGAATTTCTTACCTGCCTGACCACAATTTCTGAATCGTCGAATACCATTAAATTCTGTATTTTCAGATCTAGTGCCTTTCTGAGTCCTTGCAGAAATGCCTTGTATTCAACCATGTTGTTTGTGCATTCAAATTCTAATCGGCAAGCGATCAAAGTTTTGTTACCTGCTGGGTCAATGATCACACATCCTGCACCAGCTCCTTCTTTAGATTTGGATCCATCGAAGTAGAGAGACCATATGTGAGCCTCATCAGCCGTATGTTACACATTAGGAAGAACTATCAACTGCATCCATGTCATGAGTTTCGACTGTTGTTCCGGGTTAGTAATGATAGAAGTTTCCTCCATGAAGTTACCAAAAAAGGTGTTCATTCCCTGCATTTCAGGTGAATTAGCGGAAGAAGTAAATGGTTCATTTGGGTCATTTAAATCGGTCACAGTGAGCTTGAGGTAACACTCACGATTGATGTTGATTCTGTTAGGCTTCCATTCTCTGGCAGCCACAAATGGGACCAGTCTGTCGCAAAGTAGCCATGCAACTGTTCAGACCAATCCCTACTTAAGAATAAGCCATATACTTCAGGGATGTCAACGACAATGATATCAATAATCTAGTGAACTTTAGGATTAGAGGATAACCTAATCAGTACATATTTCAATTCCCCTATCACTTTAACGCTGGTTTGATCAAACTGAATAATTTTCAGACTGGAAGGTTGAACTTCAGCAATGATTTTTTGGTAAACAGACCAAGGCATTACATTTGATGATGCGCCAGAATCTACCATACAATTATGTACATTCTTATTGAAAATTTCGAAGGTCAACAAAAAAGGTGGGACATTTTTACGAGTATTGACAGCAGAACTTTGTTGGTTTTTAGTTGCAGTCCCTGGAATTATTTTATCTACATTTGTTACACTTTTTACAGCAAGGTCTCTTTTATCTGAGAGTTCAAGTGTTTTTTTAGCAGGGACCTTTTGAGGTGTTTTAGGGTTGATTTATGCCAGTTTCCTGCTGTTCAGATTGTTGTTTTTGTTGTTTTCCACAATGTTCTGAAGCATATTTTGTAGAATAAAAGGGAATTTCAACAATTCATAAACAAAATATTATCTCTAAGTTTCTTAAGGTATTCAATCAAATCGTATTCTAAACTTGGGGTTG
>ML803588.1:0-24232 GCA_009831015.1 Picea engelmannii | reverse complement strand
GTTTTCTGTCAATTAGAGTTAATTGTTTTCTGCATTGTTATTTTCATGAAAGAGTGTTAATGCTGAAGTCTCTGTTGAGAGTAAGGGTCCTGTTCTCTGATTGCAGAATAGTTGTTCTTTCCCATTGCAAGTATTGTTTTAAAATGTAATCCAGTATTCTTAAATTGATCTTTAAAAGTTTGCAATAGGGAAGTTACTTTCCTGTGATTTAATACAGAACTTCAGCTTATTTAAGCAAGCAATATTAGTATAAGTTTCATTACTACAACACTCAGCTGCTTTTGGAATTGAGCATATATAGTGCGTGGTTATCTTTGAAATAAAAGACTTCCCTGGGTTGATAATTTATGTTTCACTTAGTTGTTTAAAATTAATTAAGCAATTATAGTGACCAACAGTAGGCTTTCTAGATTAAAGTCTTCAGAATTTAAGTTGGGCTAGTTTGAGGGAAAAGGTTTTCTAAAAGGGGGTTTGTAAGATCCTTTGCTTGAAGAAGCTTCTTTAGCTGATCTTCTTAAATATACAACTTGATTTGACAATTTCTGAATGACCTTTTGTAGAATTTCTAGATCTGAACTCTCTGATTGAGTTTTGGTTTGGGGAGGTCTAGGAAGAATTTCTATTTTCTTCTTGGAAGATGGGGTAATCTCTGCCTCATTAATGATATTACCCTTGAGGCTTAGAATATCTTTCTCAATTTGGCTTGCTTCCTCGAAGGCTTCCAACAATGTTGCCTTCTTAGACCTTTTTACCCAAATTGTTATATTCTGGTGTAGAGCTTTGGTGTAATACGCAACGATAAGATTTTCAGTAGGCATTGAATCAATGGGGATCCAATTCTTTAACGTGAGAAACCTTTGATTAAAATATTTTATTTTTTCTTTAGGGTTCATCTTGAAGCTGGAGAGTTCCATGACTAAGACTTCAAGAGATTTGTCATCTCAGAATTTCTCGAGGAAACAAGACTCAAATTTATCCCAAGATACAATGGTGTGGGGTTGTTGGGAAAATTACCACGTAGAGGCATTGCCTTCGAACGTATACAAAAAAATTCTACATACTACATCCTTGTGTTCTACACTTTGGAGTCTAATGGCTAGCATGAATTTTTTTATGTGATCCTCAGTGATTTTTTTAGAATATGGATCGAATTTAGGGAGCCATTTCTCTGGATGTTTAGACAAAGGGTGCTGGGGTCCAGGTATGGCCACAGTATCTTGATCGAGCCAGGGCCTGGCGGGATTGTTTGGATTTTCCATGGGTGAAGGTGGTGTTGGAGGTTGAGATGAAGAAATACCTTTTTCAGATGACTCACCTCCCAAAGAGGAAGGGGATGAAGGAGGTGGCGAAGGTGGGATACCAGATCCTCCGACTACAGGAGTGAGGATGCGATCTGGATCCCTAGGATTTAAGAGAAGACCAATGCCTTCAAGTTGTTCTCTGATATCAGAGAAATCTAAGGGCTGATTCAGTGGCCGACCTAGTTTTCTGATACGGGCCAAACCACTGTGTGTCCTCAGAAGTGATTGACGAACAATTTCTTGTACGTCGAACCCTGGAGGGTTTGGGGTTACTGGCTCAGCGGTAATCTGTGGATTTTTGTTTGAGGTAGTTGTTGCTTGAGAAGTAATGTTGTCATCAGAATGAATTATTGTTACTATAGGAGAATGAGTGTGTGGGGGATGAGTCTTGTGACCTCCACGTGCCATCAATCGTGTTCAGACCCTCCTTCTAGCACCATTTGTTGATGGGCGAAAATGACCGTCCGTCAATTGGAAGAACGAGTCTGGTCCGGGGTTGTCTAAATAACCCAAGCCATTTGGTATAACTCATTCTGACAGGTTTAATGGCTCCCTTGGCCAATCTAAAAGTCCTAGAAGAAAAAAATAAAAGAAATAAAAGAGCTAATTGTTAAATAACCACTTAATATGTATATGTACATAAATATATACGACTATTGTAGATAGTATTTAAACAAAAGATCTACCTATCTTATTTATGTGCATGATATACGAGTTGAGAGTTTTAATCTAAACTCATGAAAAACTATGTGAAGATGGTTGCTTTAACAAAAGTAGATAATGAAAGCATATAAGCTATTTTTTGTTTTGTCTTTATTAATCTAAAATAGAAAAATATGCTATGAAATAGGAGTATGTGGACGGTCAAAGCCAGACCATATATTAGAGTTTCGAAAACAAACAAATGAAAAAAAGAATAAAACTAACCTTTTAATGCATCTAACATCTGTGTGACTATAGAATGTCCAACCAGCTTGCCCGAAAGATAAACCTGCAATGAACCTTGAACTGTTCGGAATAAATGCAAAATAGTATATTGACTATTTAATTTTATTGACAGAATGATGAGATGCAACTAATCGCTGTGATATTTATGATTGCAATAAATTACATTCAAGATAAATCTAACTATAACAACATGCTTTTAATCATTCAACAAAACTAAAGAAAAATCTTATCATTTGAGTTGAATGGATGATCACTATTTTTAATATCTGAAGCATCAAAATGTGGACGACATTTTAAAGAAATTTTCCCAATGTCATAATAAATTGTGAAGACAAAAGCTATCAACAACTATTAATTAATTAGGATAAACAATCCATAAATGAAAACAACATTTACACAGAGCTAAAACTGAAATGTAAATATATGTTCCGTCCCAATTCGTGAATAAATTGTCCACCTTCAGCAACAGGCCAAGATGTCTTGATTACAAAAAATACGAGTTTTTAAAGGGTTTAGAAAAGCTAATTGCCTTATCTTGTAATATAAGAGTAAATTTCCACAAGGATTCTGCTGATTACAAAAATAGAGGAGAAGAACTACTCCATATCACACTAAATCTCTAAAAACTGAAAGAGTTTGTTCCTGTTTACAAAAATGAGCCAAAGATATGACTAATAAGCCCATAAATTCTTCATATCATTTGATCACCATAAACTGCCAGATATTCTGAAAGAAAAGGATGAAATGAAGAGATTCAGATATACATTTAACCAATATCTTCTCAATTTCAAACGAGAATATACTGGCTACAGAATCTGTTGATTCTGTAGCTAGTATTATTTTAGCAATGAAATCTAATTTACTCTACAAATCAAGATATAACACAGTTTAAGAAAAAAACAAATATTTACCTTTAACTGAAAAATCAATTCGATTTAGAGGATGTCGGAATTGACCACTGTTGTTACACTCTTGACGTTCTTCACTATTATGTTCCCAGTTGTTTTCAAACATTTTCCTTGTCTGTGAACAATGGACTTTAGCCTATGATTTTCATCCGTTAGTGAGTCGACTTGAACATTGAGGGTTTTGATTTGTGATTGTAAAATGGGTATGTATGTATAATACTTATCAATCCAGAACAAATAGATTTCACATTGTGAATATGTGACAACCACTTGAGAATACCCATGGTCATGTGTTAGAACGTCTCCACTGTTACCTATGGATTTCTTATCAAAATTGATACCTGGAAATCCTTGACTGTGCTTCAGGCAGGGTGGCAAATTATCCACGAAATTGTAAGCCTAGTCGAGACTTGTTTTGAGGGAAGGAGGGTCTTCTTCGGCCAAGAATATTTCTATCTCTGAATCAGAGCTCTCATGGATCTCAATCGTTTTGATTGAGCTCACATGAGAGTTTGGATTATTTCGTAGTTTCCTTGAGATCAACCTACCTTCCCTTTTATTTTTAAAACCTCGATCGATGTCACCTTTAGATGGTTTGCACATAGGCATGTGTGCATTCTTAGCAGAGGCATTAGAATGGGCGTGCTATTCATGGATCTTCTCAACAACTTTTGGGTTGGGTATAGGCTCATTGAGGGTGGCCGTAACGCAGGCCTATGTAGATGAAGGAACCGTTCTCGCAGGGACTATGGTTTCCTCTAACATGGGTTTGTCAACTTCTACAACATTGGAGTTAACGAAACCATTATGGGTTAGAAAGGCATTCCAATCATCATTTTGTAACTTCAATTAATGTACCAATAGTATCTTTATCAAGCCATGGTGGAACATGCTTGAATCCAATCGTTGTCTCTTATACCTCTTCGCCATTTGATACAGGATTCTCCACAGGTAATAGGGAATATTTAATTGACACCCGATGAAATTCATTAGCAAACGTATGTGATATAGAAAAATGAAACAAAAATGCCCCTCGCACATCATGAATTCTTTCAAGACTGCTAGAAAACCATGCCATCGGGTTTTTAATAAGGACACAGACATACCTTTATCACAACAGTTGATTTTTTGAGATGTGAAGAAGAGGCTCCATGGAACCTCCTCGACCTTGGAGTTTTTGAACCACTTCTACCCGCTCAAAGGAAGACCTGTTTCTTGACCTAAAAATTCCTTAGTGACCTCAACCTGAATGTCTCCTACCTTGGATCGACATCCGTCAAAAGAAAGGGAAAATTCCTGAGCAGTTCGCAAGTTAAAACCCTGAAATTTCTCAAGAAAAACAAGCCACCCTTGACCCTCGAGATCCTCCCTTGCATCATCACATAGGAGAAGGGTATGAGAGCCATTGGGTTCAATCCTGATGACCATGGGGATTTGAAAAGGTAGACAATAAAACACAGTGAGAATGGAAGGTTTCTAGGAGAAGACCAGAGCGATACTTTAGACCCAAAAATCATCAATACCCTAGTGCATATGAACATAGGTTCCTCAATACCAAATGATATGCGTTTTGTGAAATGAATGTGAGGAGTACATGTGAAACCCAAGACTCGGCTCGAAATGATGGGTTTATTGTTGTCGAACTGCCACCTCCCACAGGGTATAGGCCACGACCATGTGCATTAAACTTTATCATCGTGCAACAAGGTGGGTTTGGTTTCTAAAGTTCAGAAGAGGAAAATTTTTATAAACCAAAATGTAATGACAAGGATAGCATGGCCAAGAGCCGCAAAAATATATATCATGGTTTACATCAAATGGATCATTGGTGATTCAAATAACAACCCAAAACATACTTCACAATTGAAGAGTCAACAAAGAAGATGACTTCTATAGTAGGAAACAAAAATATTCATTAACAAAAACTGTAGAGCCATCCATCTTTCATAAGATTTAGATAAAAAGGTAAAACAATCATAGGTTTTAATGTTTCGTTCATTCTTTTAGTCATGAACAAAGCATGAAAACGAAAATACTAGGAATAACCGAAAGATCACATTTGTAGTCTCAAAAATTTCTTATGAAGAACAATAATCGTATGACCCCCAGGTAGGCAGCTACATAATTTATTATTTAATGCTTTAAAAAGTTGAAAATATGTAGGGCTGCCAACAATCCCCCATAAATGACATGAAATATGTAAAAAATTTGAAGTAGGTCAGAGTATGATGTGATTCAAAACTGACACAGGGAAGGCTAACATGGTAGAAAATTTATAATTGCAGATGACCGACTCAATAGAAGGCTTGTTTAGGTTGGACTTCTCTTGAACATATGAATGACACGACAGTTATCTTGGAAGCATTGACTCAAGGAGGACCCAGTAATGTGAACTTGTGGATGGTCGAATGAGAGACAAATGGATTTCCCAACCTGGATGAAAAGATGAAGGAGGGTGTCATGTTCAAGAGCGACTATTACTACCACTAACACAAATCCAGAGACACATTTCTTTCCCAATTCCCCCCACCATTTTTGGTGAGTACCTCTTTATTTTTATGCAAGTTTGAGGAGGATAACTTATTCTTTTTGAAGTAAGCTCATCCTTCGAGTGAGTCCCTCAAAGTTTGTTTAACGAACCCTAATAAGGAGTGGTTCAATCCCAAATGGGTCTTTCGATGTTTCTTTAGTGAGTCCAAAGAGAGAAAACTCAGGGGTTTTTCAGTTTTAGAGAGTCTAAAAAAAACTTAACAAGAACAACATAAGGTCAGTTTTCGTAAGTTAGTCTGACGAGACTGAAAAAGACATAACCTACCACTCATCAGATGTTTTCTTCAAAAACTTTTACAAGCGTGAAAAGAACAATGTCGCTCGGCAAGATTTTTGTTTTTAAGGAGTGTGAAAAGATCTTAAAGGATAATCCATAATTTTCATTTTTCATATTACCAATGCGAGTTCAAAAAAATGACAAAATACTACTCGATTACATTCTCATGCTTTCATGAGCATGAGAAAGAATTAAGACTGTGCTCAGAGTTTTTCCTGAAAAACCCTAAAAGGATTTGTACATAAGAAAGATATGCATAAAAAAATCGAAAAGGGTGGACCCTTGTTCAAACGTCTCATATTTAGATCTTTTAATTTGCAAAAGTTAACACTTAGTCAAGTTGTTAATACTTTAGGGCATGTATAAAATATAAAATAATATAATTTTGCAAATAAAAAGTGGTATAAAACAATAAAATGGGCCAAAAACACCATTTTACCATTTCATTTGCAAATTTACCCAAATAGTTCTCCAAAGCCTTTTTTCACCCCGGATTTCAACTATCGATTGCAGAGTGTGTAGTGGATCATTTTGTGAACCGTCTCTGTCAAATAGGTAAACTTCTTCTTCTTAATCTTTTCATGGTTTTAAAATTTGTTTTCATTGGTTAAATTTATGTGGTGGGTCGAGTTTTTGGGGCTACCTGCACGTTGATATCATCGCAGGTTCCCTATATCGTGAAATGCGATGATATAGGATCGTCGAAGGTGACCCTATAGGTAGGGTGCGGCGATGTCGCTTTGTGCGAATGCGCAACCCTGCAATGACCGAAACCAAAAATTTAAAAATATAAACCTAACTAGAAAAAACCCCAAGGAAATAATTTTATGTTTCTAATCTTAGTTTATTGTTCCTTCGCAGTCTTTCCTTGGTCAAGATTCTGGAGTGGCGTGAAGAAGAGAATGAAGAAAAGGATTATTTTTTCAGGAATGACCCAGGAACAATTATGGCTCTAAGGCAATGTGGGTTACTAAAATTCTTCAAGATTCAGGGAATGAGAGCCCAGTTGAGACTGTTAGAGTATTTGGTTCACATGTGGGATGCAAATGAATAGGAATTTCGCGTGGGTGTCTACACACTCACAATAAATAAAGAGGATATATATTTCCTGATAGGGCTATCTCATCGTGGTTCACAGGTACCACTCACCGACAGAAGGGGTGGGGGTGAACCTATGGATTTCTATGTTCACCACCATTGTGTGCCAGGTACTGAGAAACAAAGTGGCAAGGTAGCCACCAAGGATGTTCGGGATTTACTGTTGCAGACCATCCTTTACACTATTACTCGCATGGCAGGGAGTGATTCTCCCCATGTGGATTTTTAGAGCCATTTTTCAGTATGAAATAGAGTGCATGGATCCCAGGGTCTTCAACTGGTGTGATGGGGTCCTAAAAATCATGAAGAAACAACTTACCAAATGTCGAAATGGTCAGTTGAAGCAATTTGGATATGGGTTCATTTTGGTGTCCTTATTTATGGAGAGGGTTCCTGTCCTACGTCTGCAGGTGGAGTGGGGTATACCCGCTCCATAGGATCCATATATCAAGAGGTGGGTATACCTAATGGCTCAACATGGTGGTGTTCCCATCGTCAAGTATGAGGATGTCTTCTTCCAATGGCTGAGGAATCAACTGCTCATGGTGGAATATTATGCATACGTCAGGGTAGATTTCCATGGGGATCCAGATCTATCTCTTCCCAGTGTATCCCAGTGGGGGGACATAGGTAAGAAAGAATTTTTTGTTTATATAATGATTTTGATATTTTAATGATATAATTTTTTTTTTGTGTTATTTATTTGATGACTAATCAAGTTCTCTTCAACAATGTAGATGTGGGACCTTATCGTCCTTTGGGGTCATCTACCATCCAAAGGCGAGGAGAGAGACGTGTTCTAGTAGGGGTAGCTGCCGCAGATCTAGAGGTCATTGAACAGAATGTTAAGGGACTAACCATGCATGTCCCTGATGCCTCGGTGGATGAGATTCCTAGGCATTATCAACACCACACAGTGGGCATATATGCATCTATCTGTCAACTTCTTCGTAGAGTAGCACGGGCACTCGCTTGTTATAGCAAGCAACATCCTTGATGCGTTTTGTACATGTTGGCCCTCGACCATGTTTTGAAGAAACATTGGTCTTGTTTGACCATTTTTGGGACTTCGACAGGCTGGTCGAAGACGGAGCGCCCAGGCAAAGCAGAGACCGTGAGATCTCACCCATTTTGCAAGATTTTTTGGATTTTAGGGTTTATATAACGAGTATGGGATGTCGAACCATGTGTTTTACCCATGATTAGGCCTTTTTGTAATGTATAAATAAGTATCTAAGTGATGTAATAAGTAGATACTAGTCATTGATCGGCTTAGTGCATGGCTAGTTGGCATAGTGCAAGAGAATCTATTAAGACTTGTAGAGATAAGTGCAAGCGTTTTCTAAGTTATTTGTACAGACAGACTGTGTAAGGCTTCATGCCTTGACCTAATTCGGGGAAGGAGGATTTGGCGAGGTGCACGTAGATATCCTATCCCTTGTGGAGTAGGCTCTGTGGCTTTGTGCACAGGAGCAGAAGAATGTAAGAAGCTTGAAAACTAATAAATAATAAGAAGAAGAAGTTGGTGGATGTAGCCCCACACTGGGGTGAACCACGTATATCCTGTGTCGATGTGCTTTGTGCAATGTTGTTCATGTTATTTCGATATCTATTTTCTTAGTGCACTGTTCTTGATGTATAGATCTATGAATGCTTAGTTCTTTATGATGTGAATGAATGTTAGATCTAAGATTATGCTATGTGCTAAGAGGTTTTAAGGGATAGTTCTTGTGCTAATCTATAATAAGGGTTTAACCTGCACTGTGAATAAGGTTTAAGAACTAATGCATACTATTGTCTAAGTTCTCTGTTGAGTGTTGTGATCACAGATCTGTGTCCCAGCTAGGTTGTAGATACTTGAGTCATGCAACCCCCCCTTCCTCTACCTCGGGTGAGACTTCATATGCTTTGCAGGTGTTTCCAAAAGGGCTGGTAGTTAGGGTTTTGTTGGTGCGTTGTTGAAGCATTGAACCCTGGGTCTGCCCCTGTGCCAACAAATGGTTTTGTTGCTGAGACCTGATATTGTGATTGTTGGGAACTGAAGAAAAGAGAAAGATCTTTGTGTAGATCTGTTGTTGTAGTGTGCAGTATTCTAATAATCTTGTGAAGCTATGTGCTAATAAAGAAAATGGATCTGAAGAAAAGAGGTAAGATCTTAAAGGTTTGTTCTCTGGTAAAGGTAATATAAGTGGAATTGTTTTGCTTCAAAAGTATGAATCTAGGTATGTTTGACATATTTTGTCCTAGTCTAAAAACTAGGGCACAACTAGATGAAAGAAGATTTGATCTAAATAAATTTGATAGAGGTAGTGAAAGACATGTTATTCCTATGCATAGAAATAATTTTTGGACTAACAAGTGGATGAAGGACCCTAGAAATAATTTTTCTATATTGTAGGTCCATCACTGTGATCCCAGTGCGTAGTACATGAAAGGTTGGGGATTGTTTAAAAGGAAGAGAGGATTGACACTATGTTATAACTGTAGAAGACCGGAACATCTTGCTAAGGGATGCCCTGGTGTAGGTCCTATTTGTCTTTTTTGTAAAGTTGTTGTTCATGAGGTTTTGGATTGCCCTAGAATTATTTCTAATGTCGAAAATTTGAACATGAGACAAGAAAACTATGAAGAAGGTTAAGAAACTAAGGATATGTTAGAGAAACAGAATGAATAAGAGATTATGTTATTATCGTTGAAAGAAACATTGAATGATCATAGAGACATCAGTTTACCAGAGATCTTAAAAGAGAAGCAGTGCATATAAACAAGAATACTATACTTTGACATAGACTATGTATTAGATGAGGAAACACATGTCAATATAATGCCAAAAAGAACTTGGGAAATTTTGGGAAGGCCTGCTATGGTTCCTTCACTAGGAGGGATAGGATTGTTTAAAGGAAAGATGATAACCCTATGTGGAAGAGTTACTAATGTACCTATGATTGCTCAGGGTACATCAACCGAAGAAGAATTTGAAGTCATTAAGTTTGTCGAGAACAACATCCATTTTGCACTCTTGTTAGGAAAGACATGGGTTGAGAAAGATCAGATCCGAAGGAAAGCAGAGGAAGAAACTACATAACAAAAAAAGAAAGAATTAAGGGACTTCATGGCTAGAAAAATAAAGCGACTAATAGAAGAACAAGAGAATAAGTTAAAGCAAGAGAGGACCATAGAATTAGTTTTCGAAGTGGAAAGAACACAAGAAGGCTTAAAGAACCTATCCATGCAGGAAAGAAGTGTATCCACCCCATAAATAGTAAGAGAAGAGGTATTCCATTTGAACCCTTTGAAAGACCCTCAGTAGTGCAAAGTTGCCACGCTAAGAGTAGAGTAGAGTAAAAATGGAAAGAGGAATCCAGCGACTCAGATCACAGGAAAGAAGGCCAGAAATATCAGTAAGAAGAAAGAAAAGTTAGAAAAATAGTAGGAAGATCTAGAGAAGACTTCGCAGAAAGAAGGCTTGGCGAACTTGAACCTCGCCAGAATAGGAGAACAATGCAGAATGACACTTCGCCACAGTGAATCTATATGACCATTGGATGCATCATGACCATTAGAATGACACTCTGGAATGGATAGAAACACAGTTATTGCCGGAAAGATCTCCATTGGACCGTTGATACCGCACCATAACAGATGGAATCACATTGAATGAGGAATTCCTTCCCATTGGAGGAATCTGTTACGATGTTTCTTATTTAACCCATCGGACATTGCGCCAGGACCACTTTTTGCAAACCGAGATATCCGAGATAATAGAGAAGTAATTGTATACCACATTGTGTTGTCTAGACCTCGCCATCGATTCGATTACCTTGAGTATATGTTCTCCTACCCGAGTTATTTTATTACAAGTGTGAATGTTGGGTGATCATAGTGTAGTAGAGAAGTCTGTGGAAGAGATACTTGTTGACCTCATGACTAAGAAATTCATGTCTGTAGGTATACAGGCATTGTCGACGAGTAGATTGCAAGCATCCCCCTTGATTGCACGTCAGTCTAACTGAACTGCGACTGAGAAAATAAGAAAGTACCACGACGATCTGGCGAATGCGAAGAAGATCCCGTCAGTCTTGCATGACTACATCCCGCCTTTGGCTAGAACGGTCAGTCGTGACAATGTCCCATGTGACTTCAAGTACAGGCTGATCACTACATACCTCTCGAAGGGGATACATGTAGTTGGACCATTGTTGAGGCTGATCCCAGGTCTCAATGTCAGTGATTTCAACCTTGGAGACCGAAATAACTATGCAATGCTCACATCGCATAGGTACCTAACAAAGATGACTAGAAAGAAGCCCAAGATAGTCCCCCAATCATGGATGAAGGAGATTGTGAGATTGATGATCCTAAACATGATGAATATCCCCCACTTCGGTAGACATCGGGAGGTTAATTCATGTGTTGAAATCCTCCTGTTGTTCTACCATGGAGGTTATCTCTGGTTAGATAGGTGCGTGACTGTGGATCCAACGCTAATCCACTTGATCATTGGATTAAGCATGCAGGGACCGAACCCTCAATAATTCTACCTAGGGAAGGCTACAGATCGCTACCTGGCACAGAGGATCAAGGAGGTATATGGTGATGTGGAGAAGGGGAATTGATGCTACAAGGTATCCTCCATCCAGGATGGCGCAGTGCACCTACCTTGTCAACTGATAGCGGGCAAGCTCGTTAGAAAGAATAGTCCTACGCAAGTCATGGGGTTTGTAATTGACCTCGTAGGGAAGTGTGCCGAAGGAATGCAGATGAATTGGGTGAGCTACCTTTTCAATGAGTTAGTGAAGGACTGTCGCGAATCGCAGGACCAAGGCTATGAATTTCACTTCAGTTGGTTGTTGATTCTCATATAATTTGTCACTTGCGAGATGTCGGAGGGAGCCACATTCTCTGAAGTTGACCATCAGAGCCATTGGCCACGAGGTTCAAAACCTTGTGGTATGTGAGTGATATGGAGAAGCAGTGGCAATCAAATGCGGTGTTCCATGCTTACTACCTACAGCTCAAACGCACCATTGAATCATTCCCCTGAATGACCTCGAAAACTTTGCACACATACAAGCCACTAGTAAAGTTCTACACAGTCCAGCAATAGGTCACTACCATCGAAAGAAGTGTTATGGAGGTGACACAGAGACTCCATCCAGTGTAGAATGAATACTGCACACTTTTTGAAGTGATCGAGGGACAAGGCTCATAGTTGGAACAGGTGGTCGCAACAGTGGAACAGTGCTTGGAAGGGCCTGTCACTGAGAAAGTAGTTCAGTAGTTCATCGAGCAGGAGGCTCTGGCAAAGAAACAAGTCAAGGAAGCTCGAGCTAAGCTTGATGCCTTTGAAGCGGTATTACCGAGATCAGAGTTACTCAGGATGAGTCACAGGTGAGTGTTGGGGGAATGTTGGCCCTCGACCAAGTTTTGAAGAAACGTTGGTCATGTTTGACCATTTTTGGGACTTTGATAAGCTGGTCGAAGACAGAGCGCCCAAGAGAAGCGAAGATCGTGGGATCTCACCCATTTTGTGGGCTTTTTGGGATTTTAGGGTTTATGTAACGGGTATGGGATGTCAACCCATGGGTTTTACCCATGATTAGGAGTTTTTGTAACATATAAATAAGTAGCTAAGTGATGTAATAAGTAGTTACTAGTCATTGATCGACTTAGTGCATGACTATTTGTCTTAGTGCATGAGAATTTATTAAGACTTGCAAAGCTAAGTGTAAGCGTTTTGTAAGTTCTTTGTATAGATAGACTATGTAAGGCTTCGTGCCTTGACCTGATTCATGGAATAAGCATCTATCGAGGTGCGCATAGATCTCCTGTCCCTTGTGGAGTAGGCTCTATGGCTTTGTGCACAGGATCAAAGGAATGTAAGAAGCTTGAAGACTAATAAAGAAGAAGAAGAAGAAGTTGGTGGATGTAGCCCCACACTGGGGTGAACCACGTATATCCTGTGTCGATGTTCTTTGTGCATTGTTGTTCATGTTATTTCTATATCTATTTTCTTAGTGTACTATTCTTGATATATAGATCTTTGAATTCTTAGTGCTTTATGATGTGAATGAATGTTAGATCTGAGCTTATGCTATGTGCTAATAGGTTTTAAGGGCTAGATCTTGTGCTAATATGTAATAAGGGTTTAACCTGCACTATGAATAAGGTTTAATAACTAATTCATATTGTTGGCTAAGTGATCTGTTAAGTGTTTTGATCACAGATCTGTGTCCCAGCTAGGTTGTAGACACTTGAGTCCTGCAATCCCCCCCCGCCCCCTACCTCTACCTCAGGTGAGACTTCATCTTCTTTGCAAGTGTTGCCAAAAGGGCTGGTAGTTAGGGTTTTTTTGATGCATTGTTGAAGTGTTGAACCCTAGGTCTACCCCTGTGCTAATAGTACATGATGCCATGAGCTTCACATTTTTTATATTTTGGTCTTCGTACAAAATACTTTTTGTAAACTTTTATCGTTATAAGTATAAGGTTCCTACCGTATTACTTGTTTTTGTACAAAGTTTGATTGGATTTATAAATGTCTCAAATGTATGTCTAACAGATAATTAGCTAATGCATATGTCAATGTATTTAGACATCTAGGAATGTGTTGATATTAAATGTAATCAAAATGACGTTCCAAGAGGCGAATTCATAAATATACCCTTAACAAAGAAAGAATCTGGATGGAATAAACGTTACTCAATTCTAGTAATACTAACTGTGAATCAAGTCATACAATAATATGAAAGATTCCAAGTGAAATGAAGTAAGTTAAAAACTCAATAATTGCATTGTATTCCTCGATATTGTTAGATGCACGACCAAGGAAAACACCATGTAGACTGATCAATTCATCCATAAGTGCATAGATTTCCCAAGCAACAGATGCTAAGTTTTGAGTATTGCTACTAGAACCATCATCGAATCCAATATAGGGTAGTGAAGACATTGACATATGGAAACCAAGAATAATGCAAGGTAAGGAGCTGAAGGGAGAAACCAAATATGAAAAATCACACAAGAGTATGATACACTAAAAATACACAACACTCATGCAAAAATGATTTAAGCATAGTACTTCTTCAAGTAAAGCCCATTTCTGGGTTCACTCAAAGGAATTCCATCATAATCCACCATCTCATAAGCCCCTTTCTCCAACACTCATTTCACAATATAAGGACCCCGCCACATTGGCTCGAATTTACCGGCCCCTAGTAAATCACGATCTTGCTCGTAAAGAAGAACTAGATCACCTTCAAAAAAAACACATGGTTTGACATGCTTGTCATATTGATATTTGACATGCTTTTGGTGAGTTTCAATAACTAAGGAAGCATCATGATGGGTCTCATATAATTGCATCTAATACAAAAGACGTTCCTCTTCAGCTGAGGTGTTATGGAGAAGTTTGACAGCTAGTTTCAGAGATGGGATTTCACATTCAATCAGAAAAATTGTTTAATACCATATAATAATTGGAAAGGTGTGAATCCCGTGGTAGAATTAACGGATGTCCGATAGGCCCACAATGTTGAGAACAACATCGTATGCCAACTTGACATGTGAATTCCTACCATCCATCGAATCATAGTAGAGAGAACTGTGTTGATTGCTTCAACCTGGCCATTGGCCTGTGGATAATAAGGGGTTGAGTTTTCATTTCAAAGACACAACTTCTCAGTAAGCTCAGACATCATGAAATTGAGAAAATGACTACCGTGATCAGTAACAATGGATTGAGGGACACCAAATCTAGCAACAATA
Source organism: Picea engelmannii (assembly GCA_009831015.1). NCBI lineage: Eukaryota > Viridiplantae > Streptophyta > Pinopsida > Pinales > Pinaceae > Picea > Picea engelmannii. The sequence goes on along the minus strand of ML803588.1, from coordinate 9,384 downwards.
TGATTGAATATGAATAACACTGCAGTTTTCTCATTATTATCAAACGTAGGCATTGCCTCGGCCCACTTAGTGAAATAATATATAGCTACGATGATGTATCCATGCCCCCCAGATGAGTGAGGGTTAAATATCATGAATTCAATGCCACATTTAGCGAATGAACTAATAGAAACTACAGGGTGAAGAGGAGCAGGGTGAGATCGAATATTATTGTTGTAGGTTTGAAAAGCATGGAATTTATGGATGACAATAATGAAATCCATAAATAATGAAGGCCAGAAATAACCAACTCATAAGATATTTTGGGCAGTGCCATACCCAGACATATGACCTCCACATCCTCCAGAGTGACATTCATTCAAATATTTCCCAGCTTCATCATAGGTGAGACATCATCGAAATATGGAATCAATACCACAACGGTAAAGGGTATCACCAAGGATAATGTATTGATGGGCTTGATACCAGATACGACGATGATCTGTACTAGAAAGATCGGGCTGAAAAGTTTGGGTTTGGATATAAATGATAATATATCCATACCATAAGTTGTAAGATCTGATAAGAAAGAGATATTCATCAAGCAAGGAATCTTCTATCACATTTTCTATTTTAGTAGAGGGAAGGTCGCATATCAATTCGAAAAAAACAAAAGACTTCTTTGACTTGGTGCGTTCAAATTCCAAATCAAACTCTAGGAGAATAACTATCCATTTAGAGTACTTTCCCCCCATCAATTGTCGAGTAAGGATGTGTTGCACAAGGTTGCAATTGGAAATGACTGTGGTTCTGCGTAATAAGATGTAGTGATGAAAATGTTGAACAACTTGAATAGTTGCCAAGGCCAGTTTCTCCACATGTAAATATTTGGTTTTGGTGGTCGTGAGACTCCTACTCAAATAGTATATAACATGTTCATCATGTGAATCATCCTATTGGACTAGAACCATAGAAATGGTAGATTCTGAAGCACCTAAGTACAAGAAATAATCTCGACTATAATAAGGTGGAAACATAAGTGGTGTATGGGTTAAGGCTAGTTTTAAATCTTCAAAGGATTTGTTGGAAGTGTCATCCCATATAAAATCATAACCTTTCTTAATAAGATGAGTAAATCCTTTTGTTAATTCAATGTAATTAGGAATGAATCGATGTAAAACATTTTCCTTCCCTTGCAAACTTTGGAGTTGGCGTAGTGTGGAAGGAGGAGGTAAATTGAAAATGGCCTCCACCTTCAAGGGGTATACCCTAATCCCATGTATAGACACGATAAAACCAAGAATTCATCCAGACTCCACACAAAAAACACATCTGCATGGATTCAATCGTATGTAATAATAACGACAGCGTAGGAAAATGGCCCGTAGATGTGTCGGGTGATCTTGACGATGCATAGAATGCACTAGGAGATCATCTAGATAGGGTTGTACATTGTGCTTAATGTCATAAAAATCATAAGACATAGCGCACTGAAAAGTCACACCATCATTTTTTAGACCAAAAGGTAGTTTATGGTATGTTAAGGTTCCCCAAGGGAAAATAAAATCAGTCTTATGTTGATCCGCAGGAAAAATCTTGATTTGATTATAGCCAAAGAAACCGTCCATCAAGGAGAAGATTTCACTCCCGGCATAGTCGTCAACAATATGGTCAACGAAAGGGGTTGGATAATTGTATTTGGAACAAGATTTTTTTATATCCCTATAATATACACAAATGTAGATCGTGCCTTGTTTCTTGTTAACCGAAACAAGATTGGACACCCAATCGGTCAAAGCCATAGGATAGACAAAATTAACTTTAAGAATTTTTTCAACCTCGATCTTAATAGCAACAAATTTGTGTGGATGTATTGGGCAAAGTCTCTGTCGAATGGGTTTAACATCTGGGTAAGTCTTAATCTCATGTACAACAATATCGGGACCAATACGAGGCATTTCTTCATAACTCTAGGAAAATACATTACAAAATTCTTGGAAAAGGGATTTATAAGTGAGGACCTCATCAGTAGAACATGAGGTACCGATATGAACATTTTCCATGACCCCAGGTTTTATCGATATATCAAGAGGGATGGTAGATGAAATATTACCCAAGTTCCCTTCATACAAAACATCGTCTATTGATTCAGGAACAGAGGAAATAACAACAATGGTAGACAGAGTCGAAATCCATTGGTAACTATATATGGTCTTAGATTCTAGGAAGAGAATAGAGTGATGATTCCCATTGTCCCATGGATTATCTTCCATAGACATGAATGTCATGATCATCTCATCAGTTGGAACAATTACATGAAACAGATCAGGAGATGTATCACAGAGAGAACAAGGAGAAGGAGTTTTCGATTGAATAACTTGATAAGTCGATTCTATTGGACTCAAAGGTATTCAGTCGCCGTAATGAATAAAGTCACCAGAGCTAGGTATTATCCATGGGTCATAAGACTCAGGGGTTTTACTAACATAGGTTGATATCATGTTAATCGAGGTGACAAAAGGAGGAGGAATATCGGGTGGTGGAATGGGAAATGTACCCATTAATGTTGAATATTTTAAAATATCTACGCCGACATTCTCATAATCAGGAGGTGTTTTCAAAATGAAAGGTATGTTTCTAGTACGTGAATCATAATTAAAGAAGTCTAGTTGATCGACATTAATGATTTTTCCTTGGTGTGGGAAACGTAACACACAGAAAAGAGTAGACACAACTGCGTGCATGGAATCAATCCAACTACGGCCAAGTAGAACTTTGTAATCAAGAGGTGCATCAAAGACCTCAACCTTGAAATTAACCTCCTTACCTTCTAACATAATATATGAAAAAGGAAGAACACCATAAGGTTTAAACCCTGTGCCATTAAAATCCTTAAGAGTATTGTGCAACTCGGTAAGGGCAAGAGAGCCAATAGCTTACCAACAAGTGACATACATGATGCAAGTCGAGGCTCCTTCGTCAATAACGGTTCAAAAAATGTTCTTATTTTTTATAAAAACTTGTATTTGAAACGCTAATTGAGGAGGAAACCTTGGAATATGATCTTCCAAGTCAATTATTATCAAATTGGTATCAGTAGGATCAATTCCACCAATAGCCTTCAACAATGCCTTACGTTGAGTAGGACAACTTTGAAGGACTTCGAGAGCTGACACCACAGAGGGTGCTCGCACAAGATCTTATACAATACTATAGTTTTTGGTAGCACATGCATGAGGATTAAATGATGACTTCCAAACAATTCCCTTGGGAGGAGAATGAAGAACTGTATCTAAGCCCGATCGTTCGAGATGAAGATGACCATTTGGAGGTTAAATTGGAGGAAGTTGAACCAACATAGGTGGTGAATCATCAACTTTATGTTTCGAAGGACAATAATCCTTGGCTCTAGTTGTGACTACAAATACATTATTCTTGGAGTCACCAGTACACATAAGTACATAAGACGTGGTAGAGGGAGAAGGTTGATCATGAATGACCAATTGGGCTTGCTGTTGAGAATGAAATGGTTCTGACAGGACGATGGGTGTAGGAGGTTTCCTGGTCCCTTGCAGAAACTTAGTAACCTCAGCACATCATGTATAATATTTCGTATAATGATCCTCACCACAAATAAGGCAAGGATAACAAGGTTTAAATTGTCTTTTTCATCAACAGGCTGGGTTTTTGGTTTCTCAAATTGTTGATTATTGTTTTTTCCTCCTTATTCTTACCCTTCCCTTTCTTTTTATTTTGATTTTTCATGGTAGGTGTAGATTGAAACGAATTAACTTCAGAAGTTTTGCTAGGAGAAGGAGTAGGAGTAGGAGTATTTTGTGCATTAAAAGTAATAGACTTTGGATTTGTATGACTGGCTTGTGTAGACTAAATCTCAACATGAAAAGTTCCAATCACACCATCAGTAGGATGAGAAGCTATTGGAGGTGTTGGGGTTGGATTCATAGATGGGCGAGGAGAATCAAGGATCAAGTCATAGAGTGTGCATGTTTGTGAATAAACAAGATCCAAATATTGATCACGACTAATCGCCTATTCTTCAGTGACAACACCAACCATGGCCACATCACGGGCTACAGGACCAATGAGTGACTTAGTAAACCACTCAGCCAATAGTTGATCAGGAAGGGGAACTTTGATTAAGCGTCTTCTCCTCCTCCACTCATGAATATGATAAAAAATGTGAGTGGAAGAGGATTGTTTAAATGAAATCAAAATTTCAGTTCCTGTCTCGTATCGTATTGGTAATTGGTACTGTGTTAAGAAATTTATTGGCACAGGGGCAGACCCAGGTTTCAACGCTTCAGCAGTGCACCAAAAAAACCTTAACTACCGGCCCTTTCGGCAACACTTGTGAAGCAAATGAAGTATCACTTGAGGTAGAGGTAGGGGTGGTTTCAAGACTCAAATGTTTGCAATGTAGTTGGGACACAGATCTATGATTACACCACTCTAACAAATCACTTATCAGCTAACATTCATCAGTATTTAACCCTTATTCACATCGTATATTCAAACCCTAATTACAAAACAACACAATATTCAACCAGATATAACACATCTATGAACTTATCGCATGGAAGAGATCAGATCTAGCATTCATTCACATCACTAGGCACTAAGCTATCATACCAGATTCATCTAAACATTCATTACTACACTAAGCTTAAATCATCTGAACAATATAATAACCATAATGCACAAAACAACCATAACACAAGATATAAATGGTTCACCCCAGTGTGGGGCTACATCCACCAACTCTTATCTTGTTTATTATCTTTTATCAATCTTCTTACATGCACAAAGCCAAAAAACCCAAATCCACATAGGACAAGAGATCTGCGTGCACCTTGCCAGATCCTCCTTCCCTGATTTAGGTCACAACACAAAGCCTCCTTACATAGTCCACACACCAAATTATTACAACTACTTGCACTTATCTCTGCAAGATCTCAACATAGTATGCACAAAGCATTTACAACTATATTCACTTAGCTCATTGGCTAGCTAGGTCTCTCTTTCTTACATCACCTAGCTACTTATTTATACATTACAAAATGGGCCTAACATGGGTAAACCCATGGGCCGACATCCCCATACCCATTACATAAACCCTAATCCCAAAACTTCCGTAAAATGGGCCGAGATCATCTAATCTCCGCTTCGACTTGTGCTCCACTTTCGATCAGCCCATCGAAGTCCCAAAAGAGGTCAAACTTGATCAAGGTTCTCCAAAACTTGGTCAAGCACCAACAGACCCCCAACACTCACTTGTGACTCATCTCGAGTCACTTTTCTCTAGGTAACTCTGCTTCAAATGCCTCGATCTTGGATCGAGCTACTTCGACCTGCTGCTTCGCCTGGGCCTCCTGCTGGGAAAACTCCTGAATAACTACCTCGGTCATAGGTCCTTCCAAGAATTTTTAGACGGTAGTGACTGCTTGTTCTAGTTCTTCTCCTCATCCTTCAATATCCTCAAAATGTAGGCAAGCTGCATCCTACATGGGTTGGATCCTCTAAGTCACTTCCATGAATTTTCTCTGTATGGCATGGACTTGTTGCTGAGCCATGCACCATTCCTAGGATCTTTTCATTCGCTCAATTGTTGACAAGGGATTCAGTTGTGCTTGTACTGTTGTTTCTTTCTTATTTTCCTCCTGGAGCTACGACTCCAGTGTCTTCATTTCAGGGTCCTCGGTAAGGCGTTCAGAATTCTACGCACTTCAACTACTAAGTTGTTTACATTCCAAGGCTAATGCCTTGATTCTCTGGAATGGGCTTTGGGAAATTTCTTCTCGCTAGTCTAGCACTTCCCTTAGAGTGGTTGGTACTATTTGTAACTCCAATTCTGCTACCCTCTATTGAAGTTGTTGAATGGATTCAACAAGATTCACTACTTGACTCTCAACTAGGTCTTCTTCTACCTGTTCTAATCTTGTCACGGAGCACAGATCTCTTTTGACTGCTTCTTTAACTCTAACCTTTCTTCGCGAGAAGCTTTTCTTTCTCTTTCTAGAACTGCGCTTTATCCTCTTCGAACTTGGTTTGGAGGTTGTCCTTCTCCTGTTGCACAAATCGACGTTTCTCTATGACTTCCTCTTGTGCTTGCTTCAGGGCCACTATGGCATGTTCTTTTTCTTCCTGCACACTATTGGGTTATGAAAAAGGTACAAATATCCTCCTTATTCCCACAGTTCATGATACAATATTGATTGCCTTTTCTATTAATTAGGGATAAATAGGATAGAAAATGATTAATATGTCTTCTGGCGATATTATTGAAGTCATGTTGAATAGTTTCTAAATACGATTGGAATTGTTTGATTTTGTTATAGGATTGGTTAAATATTGTCAAAATTGAAATAACAAAGGAGATCTTGAAGATGCATGAGCCATTGGAGGTTAAAGAATTTTGGCACAAAGAAGTTTTAAAGATGATTCGGTTTTCTATATTGTAATTTTATAATAGTAAAGCAATCCTGAGGATCTTTCGATCCTCACGATGGCTTGATTTAATTAGATTATTATATATAAAGAGGATAATAGATCCTAAAAGACAAAAAAAAAGAATCGCGTTCAAGTAATTCAGACTTAGACTTACTTTGTGTAAGCAGTTTTTGTGAATGATCTACCAGCTATGAAGTTAATAAAAGATTTGATCGTTTTCACCATTTCTACATACTGAGTTTCTAGTAGCAATGCTTCTAAGGACCATGGGCCCAGTCTAAAGGAGCTATTGTTTCAGCTGTAACTGTATCAGTTTGATTCATGTTTTACGATTCAATTATCTTTCACAATAGTTAAGATGAATGCACAAGTGTGTTAATGATTTCATATGGTTTGCATACATAAGATAGACATTTCTCTTGAGTGTTAATGATTGCTGATTCCAATTTCCATTGTTGTAGTTTGTTGCTTGACAATTCCTCACATTTTCATACAAGTTGTTCCTTTTACTTAGATTCGCATTTTTTGTTCCTTTCGAATAGGTTACAATTGTTGTTCCTTTAAGTTAAAGTTACAATTGTTGTTCCTTTCCATTCAATTATGTCTATTGTTCCTTATGATTAGATTACAATTGCAGTTTCTTTCCATTAGAGTAATTCACTATTTCCTTTCCAGTAATTCGATTCATAGTTAATAGTTAATTCTGCAAGTCTTTTACTTAGATTTAGTCATTGCTTCTTAGTTAAATGAATTCAGCAGATTAGCTAGTTCCTTTTCATTCATAGCATGAAAGTAATCAGATTTCAATTCTATTAAATAAGATCTTAGAATTAGAATCTTTAAATGAACATTTGAGGAACTTGATTGTGGATAAACTCAGGTTTTCTTTAGCTACGCAATTTTAGCCTCTACAAGCTATCTGGATAGACTTTGGTGATGTTCTTGAGATAAAAGATGAATCCTCGGGTTTATAAATTAATGTTAAACTAAGGTTTTTTTTAGGACATCTTTAGAGCCCAACATTTTGGCACCGTTACCAAGGAGAATGTTAAAGGTAGCATAGATTGTGCCTCTGGAGGATGAGGTATTGAAGACGAAAGGTAAGAACCTATGCAGGAAATAAGTAATATGCTTATGCCAACGCCTACCTCCAGCTGATGCATTAATAGGTTGCATATGTGGTTTCTTTCTTGAATTTATTTTTGCGTGAAGTGTGTATGACTAAGAAGAAAGATCTTGAAAAAACAAAACCCCCACTAAAAATTACCAAATCCCAGGGCCCAGTGCGCCCTCAGAGAATCACTTTCATAGACGACATCATTCGAAAAGTGGAATCTCAAGCTTTGGTTGGACCTAGGAAAGGATCTACCCAAATCCCTCAGGTAGAAGTCTCACCAACTGTAGCCCACGTTGAGATTCACATCAAAACTGAAGGGACTGAGAAAAGATTTTAGAGAACAGATCTTTCACCTCTCACCCCTTTAGAAGAGGGAAATTCTCGTAATCTGGAGGAAGGAGAAGGAGAAACCAGCGGGTTTTCCAAGGCAGACCCATCACCACCCCCTGATCCTGAATCTCCTGCAAAAGAAGAAGGCATACCTGAAATCCCAGATCGAGGGAGTGCAATCAAATCCCCTAGAGGATCAGATAATCAACCACCTCGAATAAAATACCTGGATCAAGAAATCCATGAAGATTTCTAGCACATTTTCGATCAAATGGCACAACCAAATCAACAACGTCCCCAAACTTCCACATTGGAATATCCGATAGTTGATCCAATTTCCAATGCCCCCATGAAGGCAATTCATCTACAGAACCTGGCAACCTTCCATGGATTGATCTCAGAATACCTAGATGCATTCTTATTCGAGTTTGATGTCCTATGTAGAGGACATGATTACACCTCTGAACCCCAAAAATTAAAACTGTTCCCCTCCACTTTGAAAGGAGAGGCTCTATGCTAGTTTATCGGATTAGGAGGCAGAACTATAAACTCATGGGATGAGATGAAATAGGCCTTCTTGACAAAATATCAAGATTATTGTAGAACTAGAGATCTAAAAGATGAAATCTTTCAAATGACTACAAAAGAAAATGAATCATTAGAAGAATATGTTAAGAGATTTCAGTATAATTTACAAATATCACCCTATGGCACATTACCAGGTGAAATACTTAAGGCAACTTTAATTAAGGGTATGAAAGATGAATGGGTAGAAACATTGAATCTAATGGGGAAGGGTGACATTTATCAAGAAACTTATGATAACAACATTCAATTGTGTATCAGGTGCTCATGAGGAAGCACACGGACAAGATCAGGAATGTGGACTTCCCTCACCAGAAGTAGCAATACTACCAGCGAGGGTGTTATGCGAGATGAAGTTGGTAATCTCTTAGAAAATTTCAAAACAGTTATTCTGAGCACTCTAACTACACAATTGGATGTATTGCAGGCCAAACAGAAAAAAAACAGAAGCAGAACAAACTTTGGCCATATTTTTCCATAGATGCAGATGAAAACATGGTCCAAGGGATTTCCCTTTGGATGTGGTTCGGGTTTGCGCTATCTGCGCCAAGGATCATGACACAGAACAATTCCCATCACTCCCTAGACTAAAATTTGTCTTTAGAGAAGTGGAAGAATAAACAAATCCATTATATCTAATGGCTCAGTGTCATCAATGCCAGAATCGACCTCTAAATACACTCCAGGACCCTTCCTCTTTATTTTCTGGACAATATAATCAGCAACAAAATTCTGGTAATGCATGGCAGGGCCAACCGTTTACTAATCAAAACTGGCATCCCCAACAATACCCACCTGCAAATCCCACTTGGCCAAACTAGACCACTGCAAATCCTGCCAGGCAGAATCAACCAACTACAAATTCGACTTGGCCTAACCAGTTGTTAGCAGATAATCTTGTATGC
>ML803587.1:392643-404848 GCA_009831015.1 Picea engelmannii | reverse complement strand
TCCCTTTATGAGCAACGCACATAGTCTATGCATTGAGCTTATATGTCTTCTTTATTATCTTATTATTTGATATATTGTATGGGATTTTATATTCCAATTTGAGGCACATAACAAGTGGTATCATGGATCTTTCTTGGGAGAAAAAAGGGAAAATTATTTTTTCATTCTGCAGGTTTTCAAAGGAACAAAAAAAAGAGGGTCATCACATTTCAATCAATTTTTGTAGCATTTGGTGCATAATTTTCCAAAACCAATTGTATATTTGAGTTCCTCTCCAAAAAAAAAACTGATTTCAAAAAAAAATTGTCTCAATAGGAGTTAGGGAGGTCAAGATATCATTGATTTAAAATCAGTTATTCCAGGGTTTTTTCGTGACAACTGTGTAGACTACAAAGAGGATATATTTTGACGGGTTTCTCAAATTCCCATCAAACGAGCACCATTGGATAGAACATTTTTAGAGGTTTTATTTGGTATATTATATGTTGTGCTTTCAATCAATATATTCTGAAAAATTATGTTCTCAAACCCTAATGGATCTAAAAAATGGCAATACGCTAATGTTGATGAAAGAAACCTTCCAGGATTACTCTATGACCATATGTTGAAAAGTATAACCAAGAAAGATATGTCTGGTATGATTTAGAGGATAAGTGTTATGATTAATATATGGAAAATTTTCATCTTGGGGATGATAACTATTTATTTCTTTTGTTTGATGACTCTACTCCACTTTATAAAGAGAACCTCATGGAGGGAAGTCAATATCTGGTTATGACTACTTGTTTTCGTTGTGCCTGTTCTCCAGTAATATTGTGTTATGTGAATGATTTTTTGGATATGAATGGATTTACACGACTTAGGTAAGCATTTGGAGCACCATTTTCAGTCTGTTATTGAGTTCAGGTATATTCAAAGGGGAGTCAACATGAACACTTGAACATGGGACCCAGGTTTAAAGTGGATCTTATGGGACTAATTCAACATGGTCGCTAATACTTGTACATGGAACCTTGGTTCTTTGGCTTAGTTCAACATTGTGGTCAACACTTATCCATGGGACCCTTGTATATGATTGTACTTCCTCACAACAAGAGTTGAGGACAATGCTTTTCTAAGGGGGGTGGAATGTAGTGTACCTAGGGGAGTAATCTAGGGTGCCTAGGGAGGTACCCAAGGGGAATATGAATAGATAGATGGTTATGATGATTCCTATGTAGTAGTGTGAACACAACTATTGTAAGGAGGATTACTAGAAGGTTCCTTCTCTAGAATGTTCTTACGAGGTAAATAGTATTATATAAATAAATATAAGAAATGTAATGAAGCATGGTGAGGATTATTGTGATTAGAGATTAGCTCATTAAAAGGTTTCCCCCTCAAAGAGGCAAGTGAATAGGAGTGGATTCCTTCCATAAAATGATCAATTGTAAGGTGTTTCCCTACCTTAAGGGTTTGATATTAATAAAGTGTGGATCATTCTTATCTTATTCTTGGATATATTGCATGGGATTTTATATTTATATTTGAGGCACATAACAAGTGGTATCAGAGCTCTTTCTTGGGCCAAAAAATATGCAATTTGTTTTTCATTTTCCAGGTTTTCAAAGGAACAAAAAAAAGAGGGTCGCATTTGGTGTAAAATTTGTCAGAACCAATGGTATATTTGAGTTCCTCTCGGAAAAAATAACTGATTTAAAAAAAATCGTCTCAATGGGAGTTTGGTAGGTCAAGATATCGTTGATTTAAAATCATATATTTAAGGGGTTTTTTATAACGGTCGTGTAGACTACAAAGAGGATATCTTTTGATAGGTTTCTCGGTTTTCCATTAGACCAGAACCATTGGATAGAATATTTTCGAAGGTTTGATTTGGTATATTATATGTTGTGCTTTCGATCAATATCTTTTGAAATTTTATGTTTTGAAACCCTGATGGATCTGAAAAATGGAAATATGTTATTGTTGATGAAAGAAACCTTCCAGGATTACTCGATGACCATAAGTTGTTCCATTAATGAAGAGTATAACCAAGAAATATATGCCTTGTATGATTTATAGGATGAGTGTGATGATTGGTATATGGATAGTTGTCATTTTTGGGATGATAACTATTTTCGTCTTCTATTTGATGACTCTACTCCACCTTATGAAAATAAATTCATGGAGGAAAGTCAAGATCTCGTTATGACTATTGGTTTTCAGAATTCCTATTCTCCAGTAATATTGTGTTATGTGGATGATGTCTTGGATATGGATGGAATTACACATGACCTGGGTAAACATTTGGAGCGCCATTTTCATTATGCTATTGAGTTCAGGTATATTCAAAGGGGAGTCAACATGAGCACTTGGACATGGGACCTAGGTTTAGAGTGGATTTAATGGGACTTCTTCAACATGGTGGCTAGTACTTATACATGGAAACTTGGTTCTTTGTCTTACTTAAACATTTTGTTCAACACTTATCCATGGGACACTCATATATAGTTTTACTTCCTCACAACAAGTGTTGAGGACAATACTTTTCTAAGGGGGTTTGAATGTAGTGTACCTAGGGGTGTAATATGGGGTACCTATAGGAATACACAAGATGAATAATAATAGATAGATGGTTATGTATTTCTATGTGATGAAGGTTGTCATTAGTAAATAAGGCCTATGTATTAGTGTGAACACAATTATTGTAAGAAGGCTTACTAGAAGGTTCCTTGTCTAGAATGTTCTTAGGAGGTAAATAGTATTATATCAATAAGTATAAGCAATGTAATGAAGAATGGTGAATATTATTGTGATTGAAGCTTAGATCATTAGGAAGTTTCCCCTTGAAGACGAAAGTGAAGAGGAGTGGATTCATTCCATAAAAATATCAATTGTAAGGTGTTGCCCTACCTTAAGGGTTTGATATTGATAAAGTGTGGATCATTCTTATCTTATTCTTGTATATATTGTATGGGATTTTATATACATATTTGAGACACATAACAAGTTGTATCATAGCTCTTTCTTGGGCCAAAAAAGGGGCAATTTGTTTTTTCATATTGCAAGTTTTCAAAGGAACGAAAAAAAGAGGGTCGCGACACTTCGATCAATTTATGTATAATTTGGTATAGAATTTTCCAAAACTAGTTGTAGATATGAGTTCCTCTTGGAAATAAAACTGATTTCAAAAAAAAATCATCTCAATAGGAGTTTTGGAGGTCAAGATATCATTGATTTAAAATCAACTATTTCAAGGTTTTTTCATGATAGTCGTGTAGACTACAAAGAGGATATATTTTGCAATGTTTCTCAAATTTCCATCAGCACCATTGGATCAAAGATTTTTGTAGGTTTGATTTGGTATATTATATGTTGTGCTTCCGATCAATATCTTCTGAAAATTTATGTTCTCAACCCCCTAATGGATCTAAAAAATGGTAATATGCTAATGTTGGTGCAAGAAATCTTCTAGGATTACTCTATGACCATATGTTGTTCCATCAATGAAGAGTATAACCAAAAAATATATGCTTGGTATGGTTTAGAGGATGAGTGTGATGATTGGTATATGGATAGTTGTCATTTTGGGGATGATAACTATTTTCATTTTCTATTTGATGACTCTACTCCGCCTTATGAATGGAACCTCATCGAGGGAAGCCAAGATCTGGTTATGACTATTGATTTTCGGTGTGCCTATTCTCCAGTAATATTGTGTTATGTGGATGATTTCTTGGATATGGATGGATTTACACATGGCCTAGGTAACCATTTGGAGCACCATTTTTAGTATGTTATTGAGTTTAGGTATATTCAAAGGGGAGTCAACATGAGAACTTAGACATGGGACCCAAGTTTAAAGTGGAATTTATGGGACTATTTAGACATGGTGGATAGTACTTTTACATGGAACCTTGGTTCTTTGGCTTACTTCAACATTGTGGTCAACACTTACCCATGGGACCCTAGTATATTGTTTTACTTCCTCACAACAAGCATTGAGGACAATGCTTTTCTAGGGGGGGTGGAATGTAGTGTATCTAGGGGGTTAATATGGGGTACCTAGGGAGGTACCCAAGGGGAATAACAATATATAGATGGTTGTGTATTGATATGTAATGAAGGGCATAATTAGTAAATAAGTCATATGTAGTAGTGTGAACACAACTATTGTAAGAAGACTTACTAGAAGATTCCTTATCTAGAATGTTCTTAGGAGGTAGATAGTATTATATAAAGAAGTATAATCAATGTAATGAAGCATGGTGAATATTATTGTAATTGAATCTTATCTCATTATGAGGTTTCCCTATCGAAGAGGCAATTGAACAGGAGTGTATTCCTTCCATAAAAGGATCAATTGTAAGGTGTTTCCCTACCTTAAGGGTTTTATATTAATAAAGTATGGATAATTCTTATCTTATTCTTGGATATATTGTATGAGATTTTATATTCACATTTGAGGCACTCAACAATTTTAATGATTATCAAGCATTGATGTGTTTAAATGATTATTACGCATCGGAGTGATATACATGTATGAACTCACTAGTATTAATAATTATAATAAGAGCATCGGTGCTCCAAACTACAACAACAACATCATTCCTTTCAATGATACCATTATCGTTGTTGGTATTGTTACTCTTACCAAGATTTTACAATGCACGAGGATATATATGCATCGGTGCTTAATTATAGATAATGAATTAGTGCTTTCAAAATATATAATATATACTTTTTCATTTTAAACAGTTTCACATTAATTCTCCTTTCTATCTATAGCATGCCAAAAAATAAATAATAATTAAATTAAATTAAATCTAAAATATTTAAAAATATCTATATAATTAAAAATAATAATAATCTTCGTTAAAACCTCTAACGTCAATAGCAGAGGTTTTGGCAAAGTTTTTCTTATAATTTTTTCCAATCATGTAACACCAAAAACCTTCGCTAAGTGGCATTTTCCTTGTAGTGTTTGATACACAAACGATCACATGAATCTATTAAACGCATAAAGATTGGAAGGAATCTAATTCTAACTCACTTGTTTGTTGATGATGTGATCTTGTTTGGCAATGGATCCCTTAGTGATGCACATGTCATCCTCAAGGTCTTAGAGATATATGGGAAAGCCACTAGTATGGAAATTAACAATGTTGTCTTCCATCTCATTCCATAAGTCAGTGCCTAAGCAAAAAAGAACCGTCTACTCAATTCTTCTATTCCAAGTGGATGATTTTGAAAAGGGATCAAATACCTTGGCTTCAAGCTAAAATATAATGAGTATGGGTATAGAGATTGGATATGGCTTTGGCACAAGATTGAGAGAAGGATTTCTCGATGATGCACAATATGGTTGTTAATGGGTGGGAGGCTAACGATGGTTAATGTCGTGGCACCCACTACTTGACCCATAAAAAAATTCATGATACCATTAAAATAAATGCATCTAACAACATTTCCAAAACATAAATGCAGCTAAGTATACACATACATAGAAACATATAAATTATTAAAAACTTGGAGTTTATGCATGGTAATAAAACTAATTACTCAAAATAGTGAGCAGAGACAAATCACGTATCTTTTAACAGCAAATGAGAAACCAAACGCACGGGAAGGACCTTCCTCCCAACCATAGATTCACTACTCGAAATCTCAATAGAAAATCACCCCCAAGCTAAGGCTAAGAATCCACAAAAGAGTGTGTCTTTCACAGCCCAATACACTCCCACAAAAAACTAGTTTTCCTATAGCTATCTCAATCCACTAGCTCTCTTCCCCTCCACTTGCACAACCCAAGGAATGGGATCCCCCATCACTACACATAGTCCCTCAGACCTTCCCACTTCCCTCTAGGGCTCCAGTATAAGGTTGGCTAGAAATCAAAATTGTTGGGGACTCCAAGGATGCTACCTGCCATAGGAAAACTCACAAAACAACTCATTGTTATAGGGAAAATATATCACACATAAATCTCCCTCTCTACAGACCTAAAAAATTGCTTCGTCATGCAACAAGAGCTCCAACAAGTTACCCATAGCACCTACTATGGCTTCCTTCAAGCTCCAATTCTCTCCACTCCCTTGTTTCTCCAAAAATTGTCCTCAATGGCTATTCGAATTTCCCTTTTACCCATGAGAGTTGACTCACATTCCTCGAAGTTGATTATACTCAACCCCCATGCTATCATAACTATGGGATGTGAATTTTCCCACCAACCCCCTTATATGTGTTTAATGATTGGTATTTTACACACTCAAAATGAAATTAGAAGGTTTACTCAAAATAATATTTTAGGAAAGTGGGTTTGGATTAATACCCATGAATATCCCCCCCCTTGGACCCCTTATTAGACATTCCTTAGACATTCCCCTCTCTTGTAGAAATTTATTCCCCCATTACTCTATTTGTGTCCATCTACAACCAGTGTCACATTTATTTTATTATTATGATATGCAATGTTTACAAATTACATATCTGGTCCCACGACCATACATCATATTTAATTACAAATCGCTAAAACGGGAATGTTACATTCCCCTCCCCCTACAAATTGCATCGTCCTTAGTGCATAGTACCATACCAACATACATATCAATACTAAATACTTTTGTAAATTCACAACTCCTGCAGCAATTCCAACCATCAATCTCTCATTCCCCACAATTTCGCAACCCAAAGAAGTGTAATTCCTTCTTCATGTTAGCGTTAGAAGTCAACTCAAGACTGCTATTGAGTTAAGCCTAGCACACCTTGTTTCAAAATGTCCAATAGGAATTTTAAGATGGATAAATCCTTGCTTGATTTGAAAGAGAATAATGATCTAATTTGTTAAGACCACTTACCTAAGTATAGCAAGTCAGGTAAACAAAACCGATGGCTAGAGATTTAAGATTTAAGTGATGTAATTGAGAGAAGGGGAAAAACAAAGACTAATAAATACACCAATAAAAAATCTTGTCATTAATGTCTTTATGCAGTAGAGGAAAAACCTTTATCTAGAATTCATTATAAATAAGATTTAAGGAGAAAACACCAATGTGGAAAAAATTACTAAAACATGTTAAAGCAACATTCTCAGCACAAAAGCATTTGTCATAAGCTCGTATAACATCAGCTAGGTGTTTAGAGGAAAACATGAATATGATAAACAAAGAAAGCTAACACATTAACCATCAATTTCATTAGCAACTGAAGTCTTTACATAGACAAGATAGATCAAAACAGTCTTAAGATATATCATATCAAGCCAAAAAACAAGGATTCAACCCTTTCGTCTTATACATCATTTGATATATATTGTTTTGAATTAGTTACATGTACTTATGGTCAATCATGGCCATCAGGGACAACTCAAAACCAATCCCTACAAAAACTCAAAATGAATTTCAGCTTTTGACTGCTGATATACAAAATAATAACAGTTTTACAAAAAACTTTCTAGGATCAAGGCAACAGCCTTGCATAAAACACTTTTTGCTTGACTTGTTCTCCATTCGGATGATAGCACTGCAGCGTCCTCTTTATCCTTCCCAAATATATCTAATATTCAAAGATCCATACGAATCTAGCCTTTGACAACTCAATCCTAGTGCCCAATCTGCATTTATCTTTGTATCCCAATATATCTTTTATATCCGCAAAAGGTGTATAGCTTCATAACATGATCCTTAAGATGCTAGCATAGGTATAGCCCTCCTCTGTTACAAAAATATGAAACTGGGTGAAATTAGAAGCAAAATCGGCTGCTACAGGTGTTCCTGTAGTGCCCCTGTTTTTTTGTGTGTGCGACTGCGAGAACTCCCTGTAGCGACATACAAAAAACTAATTTTGCACATTTTGTATGCCTTTCTTCGCTCGGTCTATAGTTGACCATAACAAAAAGAAGCATGATACATTAAACACGCGAAACAAAAAAAGGTTATCTCATATTCCATCATCATAAATCACAACTTTAGGATTTTTCATTTGGGGTGGAATTCTCAAACTGTCAGATCTCCATAAAATATTGATGTGACTGCTTCAGCTAGTAAATCCAGACTATCCTTTTTGGTCTTCTTGGATTGAGATCTAGTTTGCATTCTTGTGGGCATATCCCCTTTGGATCCAATCTTAGGGTTTGAGCCTCTCACATTCTTCTTACCCTGTTTTCTGGCAGGGACTTTGTTTGTGTCTGTAGGTGTCTTTTTATTCATTATCAGACTTCCCTTTTTATATGTGTTCCTCTCAGGATTGATTACAAGGATTTTCTTACTAGTAGATGGCTTTTGCATAGGTTTAGCAGGCTCTTCATCGATGATGATGACCTTCTCTGTGATAGCAGGTTTATACACTACTTTAGAACTCATCTCGAACTTGTTTCGAGGCCTTGTGCTTTATTTCCTTATCAAAATTTTGTACTTAGCAACGTTATCCTCAAAGGATCTTGAAGCATGAGGAGTAATTTCTGGGATAGGCTCTTTAGGCAGTACCGGATCTTCAAATGCTTTTGTTATTTTTGGTTGTTTATCTTCCATGAAAATCCTAGGTTTAGCTAGCCTTTTGGTCCTTTTAAAATAAGTCTTCTCTGCAAAAGGAAAAGGATGCTTACCTCCACCTGGGATATGGGAAGACCTTGCATCTGATTGCTAGTTAGTTGGAGGAGCTTTCACAAGCTCATCTGAAGTCTTAGAGCAAGTTGTTATTTTTCTCTTCTTTGAAGTAGTTGGTTGATTGGAACTAGGTGGAGTTTCTTGTTCAGGCTTAGCAACATTATCATGTGATTGTGCAACAGAAGGATTCACTTTCTTCTCAAAACCCGACTCGATCAAAAATTGATTCCAATTCTTCTGCAATCTCCCCAGCTTGGCTTTGACAAGTACTTTAATCAAGCCCTGGTGATAAATTACGTGAGGAGGGATTTTGGGGTTTGCTTGGACCTTCATGGCCATCTTGCTGAGATCCCTCAAGAAATAATAAGGTAGATGCATTCTCTTAATTTGATCCAAAATGGATCCAAGAACCAAAATGGATCTAGGAAGGCCTAAAAATCAAAGTTCTTGCAATCAGATGAAACCAGTGCCATTGTGTCCATCTTCTCGCGCTGATTCTGGCCATATAATTTTTTCCTCAAACGAACATTGTATGTGAAATTTATCGCGTTCTGATCAAATTCCCAAACAAGAAAAAGTCAACTGGTCAAAGTCAATGCTGATGTCAGCAGGTACGACATGTGACATAATGATGACATCATCATGCTGACATGGCATCACCAAAAGGTGACATGTGTCACTCGAATTCAACATTTTCGGGTTGAGTTGGCACTGTACAGATTTGAGACGTGTCACTGTACGAATGACACATGGCATTCCGTACAGTGATGTTGCCAAATGGCAGGATGACACGTGGTTGTACGGACGACAGTTGGAAGTATGGTAGGCTGACGTGGCAATGACATGTGGCAGGTTATTGGATTATACAAGGGAGGACGTGGCAGTATGAACTGACACGTGGCAGTACGGCAAGCTAACATGGCAGTGACACGTGGCAGATGACTGGGTTGTATGGCAAATGATGTGGCACGTGACTGGGTCATTGCGTCAGCCGTATGGGCCAATCCCAGGGTGACACGTGGCCCAATCACAGGGTTCCACGTGGCACCCCGTATTTGGCCAAGGTTGGTTGGGTAAAAGGTTTGTTCCACCTCCGAGGGAATTGAACCCGTGACCTCCGGGCTAGGCAACGATTTAACAAACTCTGGGCTACCACCTCCATTATACATGTTGCTTATTATAGAAATGGAGGCATTTATATTTAAAATAAAGTTGGTGTGAATTTTGAGATGAGCCCCGATCGGAGGGGGCCAGCCCCGTCTGACCAGGGGTTAATGACCAAGAGTTAACCACCTAACAGATTTGGGGGGGTGCGTGGGAGCCAAAGCCAGGGCCATATAGCCATTCAAACAACCAAGGGACGAGTTTAGGGGGCTAAGGACTAGGAGCACACCATCCCAAGGCCATATGGAGGCGCGCATGCGACTAGGGGCTCAGATGAAGGGGGTTGCGCCCGATATTCGCTCATTTTGGGTTTTTCAACTATATGTTATAATTTTTAATGATTTTAAGCCTGTTTTGCGAGATTTTGTCCATTATTGGAGGATCTTGAGCCCTTTTTGAGGCCAGATCTTGGGAGGAATTTGGGAAGTTGTTGCCAACTTCAAACCTATATAAACCAGAGGTTCTTGGAAGCCTCGGACAGGTTCAGAGAAGGAGAAATGTTGAGGAATTTGACAATCAAATCCATTTTTATGCGTGGAAGCCATTGAGGAGAGGAACTTTGCGGGCCATTTCCGGGAGCTTCGTTCAATCGTTTTCAGTGTCATCAGTTGTGTTGGGTTCTTGAGGTCTAGAAGAACACATCCAAACTAGTTTGTAATCTATTTGACACTTTTTTGATGTACTTTTGAAGCTTTGAAGAGAAATAAGAAAGCCTCACCCACTCAGACAAAGGCCCGGAGACGTATGCGATATTGCCGAACTCCGTTAATAAATTTATTGTTATGGTTTGTTGATTCTTTGTGATTACTTTCATATCTACATTTATTATTATGGCTTCCATGTTATATCATTAATTTCTTCCTCTTTCTTCAATTCCTAAATGGTTAATGAACTCATGCTTTAAAACTTAACCATAGTCTTAAAAGATCTTTTCGGATGAAGTGGTATCAGAGAAAGTTGTCGGTTGGTTTTTGAGTTTGCATGATTACCAGGGAAAAGTTGAATCGTGGTGAAGGTGACCTTGTTGAAGAGAATTCTGAGATTGGATCGAGAAAGAGAAATTTTCAAAGTGAGAAGATGGCATCAGAAGAGGGACTTTCTCATGACGAGATAGAGTTTTGAAAGACCTTCTTCGCCATGTCAGAGATGGTATAGGTTTTATATGATGATTACTTGGAGAAAAAGAGATCGATTCTAGGTGAATCTTCAAAGGCCAAAAGTGAAGAAGGAGAGTATCCTCCTAAACCTCCTCCTTCACCTCATTCTTCTCCATCAACTGCTTCTTCTTCAAGTACAAGTTCTAAGTCCAACGCAAGAAAACATTCCCATAAACATGATATGCCTTTACTTAAACTTGATGTGAAGTTTGAATTACCCATGTATGATGGTGAATTTAATGCTGAGAGGCTTGATAACTAGGTCAGACATATGGAAGTTTATTGCAGTGTGCAACAAATCAAGGATGAGGCAACTCAAATCAAGTTGGCATTGCTTCGTCTTGCAGGCGCAACACTCATCTGGTGGCAAAGAAAGTTGCAAAATGGCACACAACAAGTGGGTAATGTATTTCCATCATGGCAAGGTTTTGTTTCTGCACTTAGAAAACAATTTTATCCTTTGGGTTATAAAGAGAAGGCTTTAATTGAATGGCAATGTCTTAAACTAAGAAAGGGATAAACAGTGCAAGAATACACAGATGAATTTCGTAAGATGGCATTAATGTTAGACATTCCATTACATACCCAAGAAACTCTTATGAAGATATAGGAGGTTTACCTGCACACATTCGTAACACTGTATTTATGTTTGGACCTACTAATCTTGATGAGGTTTATGTTCAAGAAACATACATTGAGGCAGGGAAAACAGGAGTTGGTGTATCAGGGGAATCGTCTTTCAGAAAAGACGACAAAAGGAAGTGGAATGGAAAGAAAGCAAATTCAATGACAAGAAAGGAAGAGAAGCTCTCTTGCAAGCATTGCAAGAAAGAAGGGCATGATGATGACCATTGCTGGAAATTGCATCCCGAGAAGAGACCGAAGTGGTTCAAAGAAAGGAAACAGAGGCAAACAGTTGCAGCAATAGGACGGCCAATACACTTGGGATCGGATTCGGGTGATGAGTCTAAAATCATAGTGGTTGGTTTGACAGGTAAAATTGGTGATGGATATGATTCTAGAAGTAAATTGTTTCACATAAGGGTCATAATGAAGCATACTAAGGTAGACACATTGATAGATAGTGGATCTCAATCTAATCTGATTTCAGAGGAAGTGGTTAAACAATTGGGATTAAACACTCAGATGCATCATAAACCTTACTCACTTAAATGGATAATCAACCATCATAAATTGCACATAACAAAGCAATGCACTTTAAAGTTTGCAATTTCATCAAAATTTGTGGATGAGGTAACGTGTGATGTGGTGCCACTCAATGAATGTGGAATGGTCTTAGGC
>ML803587.1:366437-383163 GCA_009831015.1 Picea engelmannii | reverse complement strand
TCCCTTTATGAGCAACGCACATAGTCTATGCATTGAGCTTATATGTCTTCTTTATTATCTTATTATTTGATATATTGTATGGGATTTTATATTCCAATTTGAGGCACATAACAAGTGGTATCATGGATCTTTCTTGGGAGAAAAAAGGGAAAATTATTTTTTCATTCTGCAGGTTTTCAAAGGAACAAAAAAAAGAGGGTCATCACATTTCAATCAATTTTTGTAGCATTTGGTGCATAATTTTCCAAAACCAATTGTATATTTGAGTTCCTCTCCAAAAAAAAAACTGATTTCAAAAAAAAATTGTCTCAATAGGAGTTAGGGAGGTCAAGATATCATTGATTTAAAATCAGTTATTCCAGGGTTTTTTCGTGACAACTGTGTAGACTACAAAGAGGATATATTTTGACGGGTTTCTCAAATTCCCATCAAACGAGCACCATTGGATAGAACATTTTTAGAGGTTTTATTTGGTATATTATATGTTGTGCTTTCAATCAATATATTCTGAAAAATTATGTTCTCAAACCCTAATGGATCTAAAAAATGGCAATACGCTAATGTTGATGAAAGAAACCTTCCAGGATTACTCTATGACCATATGTTGAAAAGTATAACCAAGAAAGATATGTCTGGTATGATTTAGAGGATAAGTGTTATGATTAATATATGGAAAATTTTCATCTTGGGGATGATAACTATTTATTTCTTTTGTTTGATGACTCTACTCCACTTTATAAAGAGAACCTCATGGAGGGAAGTCAATATCTGGTTATGACTACTTGTTTTCGTTGTGCCTGTTCTCCAGTAATATTGTGTTATGTGAATGATTTTTTGGATATGAATGGATTTACACGACTTAGGTAAGCATTTGGAGCACCATTTTCAGTCTGTTATTGAGTTCAGGTATATTCAAAGGGGAGTCAACATGAACACTTGAACATGGGACCCAGGTTTAAAGTGGATCTTATGGGACTAATTCAACATGGTCGCTAATACTTGTACATGGAACCTTGGTTCTTTGGCTTAGTTCAACATTGTGGTCAACACTTATCCATGGGACCCTTGTATATGATTGTACTTCCTCACAACAAGAGTTGAGGACAATGCTTTTCTAAGGGGGGTGGAATGTAGTGTACCTAGGGGAGTAATCTAGGGTGCCTAGGGAGGTACCCAAGGGGAATATGAATAGATAGATGGTTATGATGATTCCTATGTAGTAGTGTGAACACAACTATTGTAAGGAGGATTACTAGAAGGTTCCTTCTCTAGAATGTTCTTACGAGGTAAATAGTATTATATAAATAAATATAAGAAATGTAATGAAGCATGGTGAGGATTATTGTGATTAGAGATTAGCTCATTAAAAGGTTTCCCCCTCAAAGAGGCAAGTGAATAGGAGTGGATTCCTTCCATAAAATGATCAATTGTAAGGTGTTTCCCTACCTTAAGGGTTTGATATTAATAAAGTGTGGATCATTCTTATCTTATTCTTGGATATATTGCATGGGATTTTATATTTATATTTGAGGCACATAACAAGTGGTATCAGAGCTCTTTCTTGGGCCAAAAAATATGCAATTTGTTTTTCATTTTCCAGGTTTTCAAAGGAACAAAAAAAAGAGGGTCGCATTTGGTGTAAAATTTGTCAGAACCAATGGTATATTTGAGTTCCTCTCGGAAAAAATAACTGATTTAAAAAAAATCGTCTCAATGGGAGTTTGGTAGGTCAAGATATCGTTGATTTAAAATCATATATTTAAGGGGTTTTTTATAACGGTCGTGTAGACTACAAAGAGGATATCTTTTGATAGGTTTCTCGGTTTTCCATTAGACCAGAACCATTGGATAGAATATTTTCGAAGGTTTGATTTGGTATATTATATGTTGTGCTTTCGATCAATATCTTTTGAAATTTTATGTTTTGAAACCCTGATGGATCTGAAAAATGGAAATATGTTATTGTTGATGAAAGAAACCTTCCAGGATTACTCGATGACCATAAGTTGTTCCATTAATGAAGAGTATAACCAAGAAATATATGCCTTGTATGATTTATAGGATGAGTGTGATGATTGGTATATGGATAGTTGTCATTTTTGGGATGATAACTATTTTCGTCTTCTATTTGATGACTCTACTCCACCTTATGAAAATAAATTCATGGAGGAAAGTCAAGATCTCGTTATGACTATTGGTTTTCAGAATTCCTATTCTCCAGTAATATTGTGTTATGTGGATGATGTCTTGGATATGGATGGAATTACACATGACCTGGGTAAACATTTGGAGCGCCATTTTCATTATGCTATTGAGTTCAGGTATATTCAAAGGGGAGTCAACATGAGCACTTGGACATGGGACCTAGGTTTAGAGTGGATTTAATGGGACTTCTTCAACATGGTGGCTAGTACTTATACATGGAAACTTGGTTCTTTGTCTTACTTAAACATTTTGTTCAACACTTATCCATGGGACACTCATATATAGTTTTACTTCCTCACAACAAGTGTTGAGGACAATACTTTTCTAAGGGGGTTTGAATGTAGTGTACCTAGGGGTGTAATATGGGGTACCTATAGGAATACACAAGATGAATAATAATAGATAGATGGTTATGTATTTCTATGTGATGAAGGTTGTCATTAGTAAATAAGGCCTATGTATTAGTGTGAACACAATTATTGTAAGAAGGCTTACTAGAAGGTTCCTTGTCTAGAATGTTCTTAGGAGGTAAATAGTATTATATCAATAAGTATAAGCAATGTAATGAAGAATGGTGAATATTATTGTGATTGAAGCTTAGATCATTAGGAAGTTTCCCCTTGAAGACGAAAGTGAAGAGGAGTGGATTCATTCCATAAAAATATCAATTGTAAGGTGTTGCCCTACCTTAAGGGTTTGATATTGATAAAGTGTGGATCATTCTTATCTTATTCTTGTATATATTGTATGGGATTTTATATACATATTTGAGACACATAACAAGTTGTATCATAGCTCTTTCTTGGGCCAAAAAAGGGGCAATTTGTTTTTTCATATTGCAAGTTTTCAAAGGAACGAAAAAAAGAGGGTCGCGACACTTCGATCAATTTATGTATAATTTGGTATAGAATTTTCCAAAACTAGTTGTAGATATGAGTTCCTCTTGGAAATAAAACTGATTTCAAAAAAAAATCATCTCAATAGGAGTTTTGGAGGTCAAGATATCATTGATTTAAAATCAACTATTTCAAGGTTTTTTCATGATAGTCGTGTAGACTACAAAGAGGATATATTTTGCAATGTTTCTCAAATTTCCATCAGCACCATTGGATCAAAGATTTTTGTAGGTTTGATTTGGTATATTATATGTTGTGCTTCCGATCAATATCTTCTGAAAATTTATGTTCTCAACCCCCTAATGGATCTAAAAAATGGTAATATGCTAATGTTGGTGCAAGAAATCTTCTAGGATTACTCTATGACCATATGTTGTTCCATCAATGAAGAGTATAACCAAAAAATATATGCTTGGTATGGTTTAGAGGATGAGTGTGATGATTGGTATATGGATAGTTGTCATTTTGGGGATGATAACTATTTTCATTTTCTATTTGATGACTCTACTCCGCCTTATGAATGGAACCTCATCGAGGGAAGCCAAGATCTGGTTATGACTATTGATTTTCGGTGTGCCTATTCTCCAGTAATATTGTGTTATGTGGATGATTTCTTGGATATGGATGGATTTACACATGGCCTAGGTAACCATTTGGAGCACCATTTTTAGTATGTTATTGAGTTTAGGTATATTCAAAGGGGAGTCAACATGAGAACTTAGACATGGGACCCAAGTTTAAAGTGGAATTTATGGGACTATTTAGACATGGTGGATAGTACTTTTACATGGAACCTTGGTTCTTTGGCTTACTTCAACATTGTGGTCAACACTTACCCATGGGACCCTAGTATATTGTTTTACTTCCTCACAACAAGCATTGAGGACAATGCTTTTCTAGGGGGGGTGGAATGTAGTGTATCTAGGGGGTTAATATGGGGTACCTAGGGAGGTACCCAAGGGGAATAACAATATATAGATGGTTGTGTATTGATATGTAATGAAGGGCATAATTAGTAAATAAGTCATATGTAGTAGTGTGAACACAACTATTGTAAGAAGACTTACTAGAAGATTCCTTATCTAGAATGTTCTTAGGAGGTAGATAGTATTATATAAAGAAGTATAATCAATGTAATGAAGCATGGTGAATATTATTGTAATTGAATCTTATCTCATTATGAGGTTTCCCTATCGAAGAGGCAATTGAACAGGAGTGTATTCCTTCCATAAAAGGATCAATTGTAAGGTGTTTCCCTACCTTAAGGGTTTTATATTAATAAAGTATGGATAATTCTTATCTTATTCTTGGATATATTGTATGAGATTTTATATTCACATTTGAGGCACTCAACAATTTTAATGATTATCAAGCATTGATGTGTTTAAATGATTATTACGCATCGGAGTGATATACATGTATGAACTCACTAGTATTAATAATTATAATAAGAGCATCGGTGCTCCAAACTACAACAACAACATCATTCCTTTCAATGATACCATTATCGTTGTTGGTATTGTTACTCTTACCAAGATTTTACAATGCACGAGGATATATATGCATCGGTGCTTAATTATAGATAATGAATTAGTGCTTTCAAAATATATAATATATACTTTTTCATTTTAAACAGTTTCACATTAATTCTCCTTTCTATCTATAGCATGCCAAAAAATAAATAATAATTAAATTAAATTAAATCTAAAATATTTAAAAATATCTATATAATTAAAAATAATAATAATCTTCGTTAAAACCTCTAACGTCAATAGCAGAGGTTTTGGCAAAGTTTTTCTTATAATTTTTTCCAATCATGTAACACCAAAAACCTTCGCTAAGTGGCATTTTCCTTGTAGTGTTTGATACACAAACGATCACATGAATCTATTAAACGCATAAAGATTGGAAGGAATCTAATTCTAACTCACTTGTTTGTTGATGATGTGATCTTGTTTGGCAATGGATCCCTTAGTGATGCACATGTCATCCTCAAGGTCTTAGAGATATATGGGAAAGCCACTAGTATGGAAATTAACAATGTTGTCTTCCATCTCATTCCATAAGTCAGTGCCTAAGCAAAAAAGAACCGTCTACTCAATTCTTCTATTCCAAGTGGATGATTTTGAAAAGGGATCAAATACCTTGGCTTCAAGCTAAAATATAATGAGTATGGGTATAGAGATTGGATATGGCTTTGGCACAAGATTGAGAGAAGGATTTCTCGATGATGCACAATATGGTTGTTAATGGGTGGGAGGCTAACGATGGTTAATGTCGTGGCACCCACTACTTGACCCATAAAAAAATTCATGATACCATTAAAATAAATGCATCTAACAACATTTCCAAAACATAAATGCAGCTAAGTATACACATACATAGAAACATATAAATTATTAAAAACTTGGAGTTTATGCATGGTAATAAAACTAATTACTCAAAATAGTGAGCAGAGACAAATCACGTATCTTTTAACAGCAAATGAGAAACCAAACGCACGGGAAGGACCTTCCTCCCAACCATAGATTCACTACTCGAAATCTCAATAGAAAATCACCCCCAAGCTAAGGCTAAGAATCCACAAAAGAGTGTGTCTTTCACAGCCCAATACACTCCCACAAAAAACTAGTTTTCCTATAGCTATCTCAATCCACTAGCTCTCTTCCCCTCCACTTGCACAACCCAAGGAATGGGATCCCCCATCACTACACATAGTCCCTCAGACCTTCCCACTTCCCTCTAGGGCTCCAGTATAAGGTTGGCTAGAAATCAAAATTGTTGGGGACTCCAAGGATGCTACCTGCCATAGGAAAACTCACAAAACAACTCATTGTTATAGGGAAAATATATCACACATAAATCTCCCTCTCTACAGACCTAAAAAATTGCTTCGTCATGCAACAAGAGCTCCAACAAGTTACCCATAGCACCTACTATGGCTTCCTTCAAGCTCCAATTCTCTCCACTCCCTTGTTTCTCCAAAAATTGTCCTCAATGGCTATTCGAATTTCCCTTTTACCCATGAGAGTTGACTCACATTCCTCGAAGTTGATTATACTCAACCCCCATGCTATCATAACTATGGGATGTGAATTTTCCCACCAACCCCCTTATATGTGTTTAATGATTGGTATTTTACACACTCAAAATGAAATTAGAAGGTTTACTCAAAATAATATTTTAGGAAAGTGGGTTTGGATTAATACCCATGAATATCCCCCCCCTTGGACCCCTTATTAGACATTCCTTAGACATTCCCCTCTCTTGTAGAAATTTATTCCCCCATTACTCTATTTGTGTCCATCTACAACCAGTGTCACATTTATTTTATTATTATGATATGCAATGTTTACAAATTACATATCTGGTCCCACGACCATACATCATATTTAATTACAAATCGCTAAAACGGGAATGTTACATTCCCCTCCCCCTACAAATTGCATCGTCCTTAGTGCATAGTACCATACCAACATACATATCAATACTAAATACTTTTGTAAATTCACAACTCCTGCAGCAATTCCAACCATCAATCTCTCATTCCCCACAATTTCGCAACCCAAAGAAGTGTAATTCCTTCTTCATGTTAGCGTTAGAAGTCAACTCAAGACTGCTATTGAGTTAAGCCTAGCACACCTTGTTTCAAAATGTCCAATAGGAATTTTAAGATGGATAAATCCTTGCTTGATTTGAAAGAGAATAATGATCTAATTTGTTAAGACCACTTACCTAAGTATAGCAAGTCAGGTAAACAAAACCGATGGCTAGAGATTTAAGATTTAAGTGATGTAATTGAGAGAAGGGGAAAAACAAAGACTAATAAATACACCAATAAAAAATCTTGTCATTAATGTCTTTATGCAGTAGAGGAAAAACCTTTATCTAGAATTCATTATAAATAAGATTTAAGGAGAAAACACCAATGTGGAAAAAATTACTAAAACATGTTAAAGCAACATTCTCAGCACAAAAGCATTTGTCATAAGCTCGTATAACATCAGCTAGGTGTTTAGAGGAAAACATGAATATGATAAACAAAGAAAGCTAACACATTAACCATCAATTTCATTAGCAACTGAAGTCTTTACATAGACAAGATAGATCAAAACAGTCTTAAGATATATCATATCAAGCCAAAAAACAAGGATTCAACCCTTTCGTCTTATACATCATTTGATATATATTGTTTTGAATTAGTTACATGTACTTATGGTCAATCATGGCCATCAGGGACAACTCAAAACCAATCCCTACAAAAACTCAAAATGAATTTCAGCTTTTGACTGCTGATATACAAAATAATAACAGTTTTACAAAAAACTTTCTAGGATCAAGGCAACAGCCTTGCATAAAACACTTTTTGCTTGACTTGTTCTCCATTCGGATGATAGCACTGCAGCGTCCTCTTTATCCTTCCCAAATATATCTAATATTCAAAGATCCATACGAATCTAGCCTTTGACAACTCAATCCTAGTGCCCAATCTGCATTTATCTTTGTATCCCAATATATCTTTTATATCCGCAAAAGGTGTATAGCTTCATAACATGATCCTTAAGATGCTAGCATAGGTATAGCCCTCCTCTGTTACAAAAATATGAAACTGGGTGAAATTAGAAGCAAAATCGGCTGCTACAGGTGTTCCTGTAGTGCCCCTGTTTTTTTGTGTGTGCGACTGCGAGAACTCCCTGTAGCGACATACAAAAAACTAATTTTGCACATTTTGTATGCCTTTCTTCGCTCGGTCTATAGTTGACCATAACAAAAAGAAGCATGATACATTAAACACGCGAAACAAAAAAAGGTTATCTCATATTCCATCATCATAAATCACAACTTTAGGATTTTTCATTTGGGGTGGAATTCTCAAACTGTCAGATCTCCATAAAATATTGATGTGACTGCTTCAGCTAGTAAATCCAGACTATCCTTTTTGGTCTTCTTGGATTGAGATCTAGTTTGCATTCTTGTGGGCATATCCCCTTTGGATCCAATCTTAGGGTTTGAGCCTCTCACATTCTTCTTACCCTGTTTTCTGGCAGGGACTTTGTTTGTGTCTGTAGGTGTCTTTTTATTCATTATCAGACTTCCCTTTTTATATGTGTTCCTCTCAGGATTGATTACAAGGATTTTCTTACTAGTAGATGGCTTTTGCATAGGTTTAGCAGGCTCTTCATCGATGATGATGACCTTCTCTGTGATAGCAGGTTTATACACTACTTTAGAACTCATCTCGAACTTGTTTCGAGGCCTTGTGCTTTATTTCCTTATCAAAATTTTGTACTTAGCAACGTTATCCTCAAAGGATCTTGAAGCATGAGGAGTAATTTCTGGGATAGGCTCTTTAGGCAGTACCGGATCTTCAAATGCTTTTGTTATTTTTGGTTGTTTATCTTCCATGAAAATCCTAGGTTTAGCTAGCCTTTTGGTCCTTTTAAAATAAGTCTTCTCTGCAAAAGGAAAAGGATGCTTACCTCCACCTGGGATATGGGAAGACCTTGCATCTGATTGCTAGTTAGTTGGAGGAGCTTTCACAAGCTCATCTGAAGTCTTAGAGCAAGTTGTTATTTTTCTCTTCTTTGAAGTAGTTGGTTGATTGGAACTAGGTGGAGTTTCTTGTTCAGGCTTAGCAACATTATCATGTGATTGTGCAACAGAAGGATTCACTTTCTTCTCAAAACCCGACTCGATCAAAAATTGATTCCAATTCTTCTGCAATCTCCCCAGCTTGGCTTTGACAAGTACTTTAATCAAGCCCTGGTGATAAATTACGTGAGGAGGGATTTTGGGGTTTGCTTGGACCTTCATGGCCATCTTGCTGAGATCCCTCAAGAAATAATAAGGTAGATGCATTCTCTTAATTTGATCCAAAATGGATCCAAGAACCAAAATGGATCTAGGAAGGCCTAAAAATCAAAGTTCTTGCAATCAGATGAAACCAGTGCCATTGTGTCCATCTTCTCGCGCTGATTCTGGCCATATAATTTTTTCCTCAAACGAACATTGTATGTGAAATTTATCGCGTTCTGATCAAATTCCCAAACAAGAAAAAGTCAACTGGTCAAAGTCAATGCTGATGTCAGCAGGTACGACATGTGACATAATGATGACATCATCATGCTGACATGGCATCACCAAAAGGTGACATGTGTCACTCGAATTCAACATTTTCGGGTTGAGTTGGCACTGTACAGATTTGAGACGTGTCACTGTACGAATGACACATGGCATTCCGTACAGTGATGTTGCCAAATGGCAGGATGACACGTGGTTGTACGGACGACAGTTGGAAGTATGGTAGGCTGACGTGGCAATGACATGTGGCAGGTTATTGGATTATACAAGGGAGGACGTGGCAGTATGAACTGACACGTGGCAGTACGGCAAGCTAACATGGCAGTGACACGTGGCAGATGACTGGGTTGTATGGCAAATGATGTGGCACGTGACTGGGTCATTGCGTCAGCCGTATGGGCCAATCCCAGGGTGACACGTGGCCCAATCACAGGGTTCCACGTGGCACCCCGTATTTGGCCAAGGTTGGTTGGGTAAAAGGTTTGTTCCACCTCCGAGGGAATTGAACCCGTGACCTCCGGGCTAGGCAACGATTTAACAAACTCTGGGCTACCACCTCCATTATACATGTTGCTTATTATAGAAATGGAGGCATTTATATTTAAAATAAAGTTGGTGTGAATTTTGAGATGAGCCCCGATCGGAGGGGGCCAGCCCCGTCTGACCAGGGGTTAATGACCAAGAGTTAACCACCTAACAGATTTGGGGGGGTGCGTGGGAGCCAAAGCCAGGGCCATATAGCCATTCAAACAACCAAGGGACGAGTTTAGGGGGCTAAGGACTAGGAGCACACCATCCCAAGGCCATATGGAGGCGCGCATGCGACTAGGGGCTCAGATGAAGGGGGTTGCGCCCGATATTCGCTCATTTTGGGTTTTTCAACTATATGTTATAATTTTTAATGATTTTAAGCCTGTTTTGCGAGATTTTGTCCATTATTGGAGGATCTTGAGCCCTTTTTGAGGCCAGATCTTGGGAGGAATTTGGGAAGTTGTTGCCAACTTCAAACCTATATAAACCAGAGGTTCTTGGAAGCCTCGGACAGGTTCAGAGAAGGAGAAATGTTGAGGAATTTGACAATCAAATCCATTTTTATGCGTGGAAGCCATTGAGGAGAGGAACTTTGCGGGCCATTTCCGGGAGCTTCGTTCAATCGTTTTCAGTGTCATCAGTTGTGTTGGGTTCTTGAGGTCTAGAAGAACACATCCAAACTAGTTTGTAATCTATTTGACACTTTTTTGATGTACTTTTGAAGCTTTGAAGAGAAATAAGAAAGCCTCACCCACTCAGACAAAGGCCCGGAGACGTATGCGATATTGCCGAACTCCGTTAATAAATTTATTGTTATGGTTTGTTGATTCTTTGTGATTACTTTCATATCTACATTTATTATTATGGCTTCCATGTTATATCATTAATTTCTTCCTCTTTCTTCAATTCCTAAATGGTTAATGAACTCATGCTTTAAAACTTAACCATAGTCTTAAAAGATCTTTTCGGATGAAGTGGTATCAGAGCAAGTTGTCGGTTGGTTTTTGAGTTTGCATGATTACCAGGGAAAAGTTGAATCGTGGTGAAGGCGAGCTTGTTGAAGAGAATTCTGAGATTGGATCGAGAAAGAGAAATTTTCAAAGTGAGAAGATGGCATCAGAAGAGGGACTTTCTCATGACAAGATAGAGTTTCGAAAGACCTTCTTCGCCGTGTCGGAGATGGTAAAGGTTTTATATGATGATTACTTGGAGCAAAAGAGATCGATTCTAGGTGAATCTTCAAAGGCCAAAAGTGAAGAAGGAGAGGATCCTCCTAAACCTCCTCCTTCACCTCCTTCTTCTCCATCAACTTCTTCTTCTTCAAGTACAAGTTCGAAGTCCACCGCAAGAAAACATTCCCATAAACATGATATGCCTTTACTTAAACTTGATGTGAAGTTTGAATTACCCATGTATGATGGTGAATTTAATGCAGAGAGGCTTGATAACTAGGTCAGACATATGGAAGTTTATTGCAGTGTGCAACAAATCAAGGATGAGGCAACTCAAATCAAGTTGGCATTGCTTCGTCTTGCAAGCACAACACTCATCTGGTGGCAAAGAAAGTTGCAAAATGGCACACAACAAGTGGGTAATGTATTTCCATCATGGCAAGGTTTTGTTTCTGCACTTGGGAAAACAATTTTATCCTTTGGGTTATAAAGAGAAGGCTTTAATTGAATGGCAATGTCTTAAACTAAGAAAGGGATAAACAGTGAAAGAATACACAGATGAATTTCGTAAGATGGCATTAATGTTAGACATTTCATTACATACCCAAGAAACTCTTATGAAGTATATAGGAGGTTTACCTGCACACATTCGTAACACTGTATTTATGTTCGGACCTACTAATCTTGATGAGGTTTATGTTCAAGAAACATACATTGAGGCAGGGAAAACAGGAGTTGGTGTATCAGGGGAATCGTCTTTCAGAAAAGACGACAAAAGGAAGTGGAATGGAAAGAAAGCAAATTCAGTGACAAGAAAGGAAGAGAAGCTCTCTTGCAAGCATTGCAAGAAAGAAGGGCATGATGATGACCATTGCTGGAAATTGCATCCCGAGAAGAGACCGAAGTGGTTCAAAGAAAGGAAACAGAGGCAAACAGTTGCAGCAATAACACGGCCAATAGACTTGGGATCGGATTCGGATGATGAGTCTAAAATCATAGTGGTTGGTTTGACAGGTAAAATTGGTGATGGATATGATTCTAGAAGTAAATTGTTTCACATAAGGGTCATAATGAAGCATACTAAGGTAGACACATTGATAGATAGTGGATCTCAATCTAATTTGATTTCAGAGGAAGTGGTTAAACAATTGGGATTAAACACTCAGATGCATCATAAAACTTACTCACTTAAATGGATAATCAACCATCATAAATTGCACATAACAAAGCAATGCACTTTAAAGTTTGCAATTTCATCAAAATTTGTGGATGAGGTAACGTGTGATGTGGTGCCACTCAATGAATGTGGAATGGTCTTAGGCAGTCCTTATTTGTATGATCACAAAGAAATCTTCTACAGGGAACAGAATCAATATCACTTAATTAAAGAAGGCAATGAATATGTTGTACATGCTCATCACTTAAAAGCAAATCAATCTCTTCAAACAATGGAAGCAACACACCTATAATTGTGCCAAATCAAGCAATTGATCTAAAGCATGAATATGAGATGATTTTAGAATTGAAGTTCAATCATACTTTGTTTCAAGATAAGATAATGTTGTGCAAGTACTACAAACATGTTAGCTCATTTGCAGTCATATTTCTGATGTTGTCATTGCTAATTTTGTCAACATGGATGGTAGTGGCTTCAGTAAGATGTGACAGAGTCCAAGTGGCTAAAAATATGTTGTCAGTTGTCATGGTTGTTTTACAACTGATCTTGATGAAATAGGTGCACAGGACAGAGTCTAAAGACAGAGAACAAGTGGGGTGGCATATCTCGCACTTGATGACTGGTTAGTATCCTTTTGGAGGACCAAAAGGTCTTAGTGGGGAGACGTGATCCAAAATGAATCCAGGAACCAAAATGGATCCAGGAAGGCCTAAAAATCAAAGTTCTCATAATCAAACGAAACCAGCACCATTGTGTCCAACTCGTCGCGCTAATTCCATCCATATAATGTTTTCCTGAAATGGGCACCGTATGTGAAAGTTATCACGTTCTGATCAAATTCCCAAATAGGAAAATAGTCAACTGGTCAAATTCAACACTAATGTCAGTAGGTACAATAGGTGACGTCACGATGACATCATCATGTTGACGTGGAGTCACTAGGAGGTGACACGTGTCACTCAGATTTAGCATTTTCAAGATGAGTTGGAACTGTACGGATTTGACACATGTAACTATACAGATGACACGTGGCAGTCTGTACAGTGACGTGGCCTAATGACAGGAAAACACGTGGTTGTACCGACGACAGCTGGCAGTACGACAGGCTGAAGTGGCAGGTGACTGGACTGTACGGCGGAGAACGTGGTAGTACGGCAGGCTCGCATGGCAGATGATTGGGTTGTACAGCGAATGACATGGAAGGTGACTGGGCAACTGACTAGGTCATTGCGTCAGCAGTACGGGCCAATCCCAAGGTGACACGTGGCCCAATCACAGGGTGCCATGTGGCACCCCAGATTTGGCCAAGGTTGGTTGGGTAAAAGGTTTGTTCCACCTCCGGGGGAATCAAACCCACGACCTTCGGGTTGGGCAATGGTTTAACAAACTTCGGGCTACCACCTCCACTATACGTGTTGATTTTTATAGAAATGGCGGCATTTATTTTTAAAATAGCCTTGGTGTGGATTTTGGGATGAGCCTCGGTCAGCGGGGGCCAGCCCCGTCCGACCAGGGGCTAATGAGAAAGAGATAACCACATAACGGATTCGGGGGGCGTGTGGGAGCCAGAGCCAAGGCCATATGGCCATTCAAATGACCAAGGGTCGAGTTTATGGGGCTAAGGACCAGGATCGCATCAGAGCAAGGCCATATGGAGGCACACATGTGACCAGGGGCTCGGATGAAGGGGGTTGCGCCCGATATTTGCCCATTTTTGGGTTTTTCATCTATATGTTATAATTTTTAATTATTTTAAGCCTATTTTGGGAGATTTTGTCCATTATTGGAGGATTTGGAGCCCTTTTTTAGGCCAAATATTGGGAGGAAGTTGGGAGGTTGTTTCCAACTTCAAACCTATATAAACCATAGGTTATTGGTAGCCTTAAGCAGGTTCAAAGAAGGAGAAATGCTGAGGAATTTGACATTCAAAGCCATTTTTATGCAGGGAAACCATTGAGGAGAGGAACTTTGCAGGCCATTTATGGGAGCTTCGTTCAACCATTTTCAGTGTCGTTAGTTGTGTTGGGTTCTTGAGGTCTAGCAGAACACAGCCAGACCAATTTGTAATGCATTTGACAATATTATGATGTACTTTTGAAGCTTTGAAGAGAAAGAAGAAAGCCTCACCCACTGAGACAAAGGCCCGGAGACGTAGGCGATATTGCCGAACTCTGTTAACAACTTTGTTGTTATGGTTTGTTGATTCTTTTTTCTTACTTTCAAATCTGCATTTCTTATTATGGCTTCCATGTTATATCATTAATTTCTTCCTCTTTCTTCAATTATTAAATGGTTAATGAACTCATGCTTTAAAACTTAACCATAGTCTTAAAAGATCTTTTTGGATCGTAAATCCTGCCAAATGAAGCAGAAATCGTAGATGAAATAAAAATACAACAGAATAATGCCCCTCACAGGTGATGAATCTTTTGAGCATGAGTAAGCCTTCCATCCATTCATCATCAATCCAATCCCTGGGAATGCCTTTTTCCCAATTAGGGTCACTGTGTTCGGGTTTCAAAAACGGATTTACATCTCCTCTTGTAATCAATTTATTTTTAAACCACTTTTCTCCATCAGTCAGGAGGTTGAAAGCAACTACTATGGATTCTTTTGTAACCTGCATGACCGGGTTTGCAATTCGGGCCCACTGTCCCTTGAAACTCTCAGCAAATGACCTAGTTATAGTGTAATGATGGCCATCCATCTTAGTACAGAATAGATACCAACCTATCGATCAAAAATGTGGCAACTGTATTCATAAGCCTCCATGATCTCAGGCCCTTCGGACTCTTTCCTATTCACATGTACACCTTTACCCATTTTCACAACTACGACCAGAAAAATAGACTCTTGGCTACAAATAAGGGATATGTATGTTGTGTAATGAGAATAATAAGGGATCTGCTAACTCTGTGGGTGCAAATTCAATTCGACCAGCTGTTGTAGGTAACAAATAATGCGCCAATTTTGAAGATAACGTGATGTCTTGGACAACAGACACATACAAGTGAAAAGACCCCACCTTCGCATGTTGTGACTATCGATTGGGTACCTATTAACCATTTTGAATCTTCATTCAGCCATGTAGGACAATCCACAACTTCCACGATTTCCCAAGGTGCTCAAAATGATCACAACCAAGGACATGTGGAAGTTCCTGTAGCGCTCAGACAGATTTTTCCTTTTGCTTTCTTGGGAGGATTAGACTTTGAATCTACAGCTTACTAAGTTAAATAATCATGAAGTATAGATGTTGACATGACTTATGGCTCAAATGAAAATATTTTAAGCCAAGTGATGTCATCAAGCAATCATTTAAATATGTGTATAATTCCTTTTGTCCCCCTCTCACACAAATAATTCCATCTCATTCATTCGATCTAGCATTATTTTAATCCCTTTAAGGTGAGATATTAAACCTTTAACAACATAATGCTAAATATTTATAACTTATACTAAATTTGAAATCAAAAGTAAGAATGAATGAGGAATAAATCATTGTATAACAAAGTAGGTGTTAACACTCTGCACCACTCACAGCAGTCCCTTGGGGTTGTCCACTTCCCTTCCATGGCCTAGCACAGATCGGATAGGAAGTCTATGAGATGTGGCTCCAAGAACTCCATCTACCAAAATGGATTCTTTCACATGTAAATAAAATTGTACATTCATTTTTCTACAAAATTTTCAAAAAATTGTGGGTAATCCTCTTGCATGGTCTCCTCATGCTCCCATGTGGCATATTCAATACTGCAGCATGTACATTGAACGTTTACCAAGCTAATGGATTTTTTCATGAGCACTTTGAATTTTCAGTCCATGATGCACATTGGTTCCACCTAGAAGTCCCCTTCGTGCTCCACCTGGATCACAGTACATGATCCGGATTCTATGAGAAGAACAAAATGAATAAAGATTATTAAAATATTCTTCACACAGAATAACAGAGATACAGTAAAACTGGTTTTCTATTCAATAACGAAATAAGTTGAAACTATAAAATGCAGCGGAAAACAAGCTTGTTGGAATGGTGGTGGCTTATCTCTGAGAAGAGATGTGACGTTTGCGCTCATTTGAAAGAAGATGATTACCATGAGGATCTGAAGGAATTTTTACAATAAACAGTAATGTCAAAAACCCTAGACATCCAAAAACCTAACCCTAGGAGATGAAGCGCCAAAAGTCATGTGGGCCCCGTTTGGGTATGTCAGTTCATCAACTTCCCGTGGTTGTAACTTTTGCATACGATCTTTGTTTTAGGCACACAATAGCCCGTTGGAAAGGTATCGTCAAGGAGATTCATTTTAGGGGCTCAATCATGCCTTTGAATATCATTGAGAAGCTCTATTTTGAAAAACCTTCATTTAGGCCCTCAAAATGGCCTCGGAAGTCAAAACTCCTAAAAATAGTAAATTGCCAAAATTGCCAGAAACCTGTTTTGAGGGAGTTAGAAAAGGTGGGTGGCCACCGATATCCACCTATATCAATATTACCTCCTTATGAAGCAATGGTCTCCATTGCGTTGATTTCCCCCATCAGATAAGGAAATTTCTGTTGAATTTGGCCCCGGGTGAGCCACTTCCCTTGGTGCAGGAGTTACCCTGCTTTGACGACTCGATAAATTTGGATCCTTTGTTGTCCTTGATCTGTGTGTCCACAAT
>ML803587.1:351314-364768 GCA_009831015.1 Picea engelmannii | reverse complement strand
ACAAACGATTCTTCAATTCATTGAAGGCTTGTTGTTGGTACAAAACCCACACAAATGTTTCCTTACCACCACCCCTAGTTACTTGGTTGAGGGCCCATGGGATATGAAAGAATCCCAACACGAACCTGTGATAGAAATTGGTGAGGCCTAAGAAGCTCTGAAGTTCAGTGAGTGTGGTTGGGGCTGGCCAGTCATGGATGACCTGGATCTTGGCTAGATCCACATGCACATTGTGTCGATCATTGATGTAGCCTAAGTAATGGACCCTTTCCATGTTGAAGGAGCATTTTTCCAAGTTTGCATATATTTTGTGTTGCCGCAGGGTGTGTAGAACCTGTTGAATATGTTGCAAGTGTCCCGCCCAAGTCTTGTTGTAGATGAGGATGTCATCCAGATAGACCACTATAAAATTATTGATGAAAGGTAATAGGATACCGTCCATCATCCACATAAAATTTCTTGGATCATTTGTCAAACCAAAGGGCATGACCAGCCATTCAAAAATACCTTCTTTTGAATTGAAGGTTATCTTCCATACATTTGTCTATTCTATTGGGACCTGGTGATAGCTAGACTTCAGATCAATATTACTAAAGTATTTGGCCCCTGTGATATGATCAAGGAGGTCGTTGATTCAGGGAATCAGGTACCGGTTTCAGACTGTGATTTTATTCACGGCCCAGTAATCAATGCAAAGTTGCCAGATCTCATCTTTCTTCTACACCAGCAGGATTGGGCTCCCACAAGGTGATGAGCTGGGACATATGTTCCCCTTGTGGATAAGTTCTTATATATGCCTCTTGATCTCCTCATTTTCTAACAGAGAGCAGCGGTAGACTGGCCCATTGGGTAGCAGTGCGCCTGGGGTTAGATCGATGGGATGTTGGACCTGGAAGTGCAGAGGTACCCCGGTAGGAGAGGAGAAGATATCTGAGTATTCTTCCACAACCTTATCCACTTACTTCTGGTGTGTGGAGAGATCGGCCGCGGAGGCCCTAGATGTGGTTGTGATCTTTCGCTCACTCTGAGAGCGAATCACGAAGAAGACAAATGTTCTGATCTGAGAGATGAACTTCCTGCATTGCTTGGCAAAGATCAAGGAAATATCACTAGGAGGGACTGCCTCGGGTATCCTGTACAATTTCAAGTTCAAAGTAATAATAACACTACGAGGCCTAGACTCATATA
Organism: Picea engelmannii; assembly: GCA_009831015.1. NCBI lineage: Eukaryota > Viridiplantae > Streptophyta > Pinopsida > Pinales > Pinaceae > Picea > Picea engelmannii. Next base: position 363,580 of record ML803587.1, on the reverse strand, counting down.
TAGCATGATGTTTCCATAAATAAGGTTGGCCCAAAATAACATTACAAACTTCGAGAGGAGAAACATCACACAATACCTCATCTTTGAAGGGATTGATGTCATGTGACAGTCGACACGGTTGGCTGATGCGGAGATCGCTTCCTTGGCAGATCCATCCAATGGTGTAGGGTTGTGGGTGCAGCGTTGTCGGCAGGGCCAACCACCTTGATGACCTCTGCTGAGATGAGGTTTTTTTGGCTATCGTTATCAACGATAAAGTGCAATGGGGTGCCTTATACCCACATCTGTGAATGGAAGAGGCATTTTCCTTCTTCTAGCTCGTCTCGTTCACCAAGCTAGAGCTTGGTGGTAGAAACGGTGGCACTGGGTTCCGCGTCAATGATCTGTATTCCCCTTTCTGGGTTACGAAATAAGCTGAAACTGTAAAATGCAGCGGAAAACAAGTTTGCTGGAATGGTGGCAGCTTATCTCTGAGAAGAGATGTGACGGTTGTGCTCATTCGCAAGAATATGATTACCATGAGGCTCTGAAGGAATTTTTACAATAAACAGGAAATTTAAAAACCCTAGACATCCAAAAACCTAACCCTAGGAGATGAAGTGCCAAAAGTCCTGTGGGCCCCGTTTGGGTAAGTTAGTACATCAACTTCTTGGGGTCGTAACTTTTGCATATGATCTTCATTTTAGGCACACGATAACCCGTTGGAAAGGTATCATCAAGGAGATTCATGTTTGGGGATAAATCATGCCTTCAGCTATCATTGAGAATCTCAATCTTGAAAAACCTTCATTTAGGCCCTCAAAATGGCCCCAGAAGTTAAAACTGTTAAAAATAGTAAATTGCCAAAATTGCCAGAAAACTATTTTGAGCGAGTTGGAAAAGGTGGGTGGCCATTGATATCCACCTGGATCATTCCAATTAATCACTTATTTAGGATCATGCACATATTTCTTCAATAAAGWCACATGAAACACATTATGAATTCTCATAGATACAGGCAATGAAAGAACGTATGCAACTGGGCCTATCTTCTCTAAAACTTCAAATGGCCCACAGTATATTTTTTTCAACTTGGAGAAACTTCCCAATATTAGCAAGATTCTTTGATTCTTCACTTTTAAAAACACATCATCACCTACTTTAAATTCCCTATATGTCTTTCTTTTATCCCCTTAACTCTTTTTCTATATTGTGAAACCTTTAAATTATTCTTGATCTTTATTGTGTGCTCTTCCATTTCCTTTAGCAATTCTATCCCAATAATTGTTATGTCTTTTGGGTTGTCCCTACTCACTGGTGTGCTACATTTCCTACCATACAAGGCTTCAAACTGGCTCATCTTCAATGATGATTGATACCCATTATTGTAAGCAAATTAGACTAGTTGAAGGTAGTCTTCTCACTTGGAAGGACTATCCATTACATGCATCATTAACAAGTCTTCAATTATCCATTTAGTCATATCTGTCTTCCCATCTAACGGTGGATGATATGATGTACTGAAATTCAAATTAGTCCAAAATCCCTTAAACAACCCCTTCCAAAAGTTGGAAGTGAACTTGGGATCTATGTCTGACACTATTGTCTTAGGCACACCATGGAGCCTGGAAATTTCCTTCATGTAAATCTCTGCAACATTGGTTTCCTTGTGATTTTTTTCCACCTATATAAAATGTGTATCCTTTGTAAGTTTTTCCACCACTACCATTATGGAATCATTTTTCTAGTTCTTGGAAACTTTGTGAGAAAATATATTGTAACTACCTCCCATTTCCATTTAGGAATGGCCAATTATTGTAACAACCATGTTGGATGATTGTGTTCAGTATTTACTTTCTGGCATTACATGCACCTGGATATGTAATCAACCACATCCTTCTTCATTCCAGACTAGAAATACTAGCTTCATATTGCTACAATTGTCTTCTGGTATCTTGGATGACCAGCATATGGTACATTGTGCATCTATTTCAGCACCATCTTTCTCAATTCCTAAGTGTTAGGAACATAAACTTTCTCCCTGAAAAGAGGATTCCATCCTCCTCTAGCCTATAATATTTAAACTTAAATGGTATATTTTCATCTTGCAATCCTTTTGTAACTTGTGCATAATGTTGATCTGATGTTACTACTTCCAAAATTCTATTTTTTAAATCTAAACAATACATGCTAATGGCTGCAACACGCATTTCATGGACCCTCCTGATGATAGCATCAACTACTTTATTCTCCTTTCCCTTGATGTGCGTGATGTTGAATTCATATTCACTGATAAATTCCAGCCATCTAGTCTATCTAGAATTCAGTGTTGGTTGCTCAAACAAATGTTTCAGACCGCTATGATCTGTCTTCAACTTGAATTTTCTTCCCATGAGATAATGCCTCCACATTTTTAAGGCATGGACTATGGCTACCAACTCAAATTCATTGGTAATATAATTTTCATACTCCTTAAGCTTCCTTGACTCATAACATATGGCATGCCCATTCTATGTAAGGACTCCCCCAAGCCCTTCCTTGCATGCATCTATGCACACAACAAAATATTCATCTGGATCTGCAACCTTTAGAATAGGTGCACTAGTCAATAATTCCTTTAAGTGTTGGAAACTCTCCTCACTCTTAGCAGTCCATTCAAACTGTGTTCCCTTCTTCTGTAGTGAAGTGATTGGATTTGCAACTTTGGAGAAAACTGCAATGAATCTCCTATAATATCCACTTGATACCATAAAGGATCTCACTTCTGAAACATTCTTCAGCACTGGCCAACTTTTGATTGCTTCAATCTTCTTAGTGCCCATTGTTATTCCCTCCTCTAAGATGATGTGGCCCAAATAATGGATTTTCCTTTGATATAAATTGCACTTGCTTAGCTTGGCATATAATTGGTGCTCTCTCAATACATGTAGCACTGTCCTCAAATGTTTCTCATGCTCTTATTTTTTCTTGGAGTAGGTAAGAATATTACCTAAGAAAATAATGACCAATTTTCCAGGTAATCCATGAACCCTTAATTAATTAGACACATAAAGGTAGTTGGTGCATTTGTCTGACCAAATGGCACCACCACAAACTCATAATGGCCATACCTTGTCCTAAATGTTGTCTTGTTTGTTTCTTCTTCTCTTATTCTCACCTTATGGTGACTTGACCTTAGGTCAATCCTGGAAAATATCCTTGCTCCCTTTAGTTCATCGATTTGTGGTAGGGGGTACATGTTCTTCACGGTAACCTTATTCAACTCATAGTTCCATCCCACTACTTAACCCATAAAAAAAATATTTGATACCATTAAAATAAATGCATCTAACAACATTTCCAAAACATGAATGTAGCTAATTATACACATACATAGCAACATATAAATTATTAAAAACTCAGGGTTTATGCATAGCAATAAAACCCATGACTCAAAATACTGAGCAAAGATAAATCACTTATCTTTTAACAGCAAATGAGCAATCGGCTATAGGGGAGGAACATTCCTCCCAACCATATATCTGTTTCTCCAAATATCAGTAGCAAACCACCCTCAAGCTAGAGCTATGAATCCACAAAACAGGGTGTTTCTCACATCCCAATACACTCCCACGAGAAACTGGTTTTCCTACAGCTATCCCAACCCATTGGTTCTCTTCCCCTCAACCTGAATAACCCAAGGAATAGGACCACCCCTCACTAAAAATAGTCTCTCGAGCCTTCCCACTTCTCTCCAGGGATCCAATACAAGATTAGTTTGGAATCTCTATTGTTGGGGACTCCATGGATGCTAGTTACCATAAGAAAACTCACAAAAAAGCTCATTTTTCTAGGGAAAATCCATCACACAGAAATATCCTTCTCTACAGGCCTAAAAACCTACTTCTTCATGCAACAAGAGCTCCAACAAGCTGCCCACGGCACCTACTATGGATACCTTCAAGCTCCAATGAACGCCACTCCCTTGCTACTCCAAAAATTGCATGTAAAAACTTCCCTCAATGGCCATTCGAATTTCCATTTTACCCATGAGAGTTGACTCACATTCACCAAGGTTGATAGTACTCATCCCCCGTGCTCTCATTACTATGGGATGTGAATTTTCGCACCAACCCCCTAACATGTGTTTAGTTATTGGGCTTTTACACACTCAAAAGGAAATTAGAAGGTTTGCTCAAAACAATATTTTAGAAAAGTGGGTTTGGATTAATACCCATGAATATCCCCCGTTGGACTCCTTATACATTCTCTTATCTTCATGTGGAAACTTATCCCCCATTACTTCGTCCATGCCCATCTACGTCTGGTGTCACATTTATTTTATTATTATGATATACAATGTTTATAAATTACATATACGAGATCGAGACCATGATCATACATCTAGATAATTAAACATCGCTAAAATGAGGATTAAAATAGAGGATGTTACAGTTAAAGTAGTGTTGGAAGCCACACTATTCTATTGGAATTCACTTGCATTCATTCCAAAATAGATCCAAAAGAAGGTCTTTAGTTTTATATGGACATGTAAAATATAAAAGGAGAGTCTGCCACTTATTAGATGGGATAGGTTCGCTAAGCGTAAGAAGATGGGAGGGTGGGCGATAAATAATTTAATGATCATTTTTGAAGGCATTAGCAACAAAGAGTCTATGTACACTAGTTTCTAGTCAAGGTTTGTGGAAAGTTGTGATGGTTCAAAAGTATACAGAGCCACTCTCAATAGAAGAATTGATTAGGAATCCCATCAAGAGATTGTTTAATGCCTCAATACTTTGGAAGGAATTAGTTCTCTCCTTTCCACTAATAGTTAATTATCTAGCATGGAAGATTGGGATTGGAGGGGGGTTTTTGTATAGAAGTGGATCCTTGGATAGGTAGTGGAGGCATGCACACACTAACAACAAGGTTTTTAAATTCCCTTAGACAAAGTGATCTCCTCTACCTAGAAGATACTCACAACTACATAATGCAACATTAATGAAAGAAGGTTGGAAATCTTCAGAACATATAGGGATAGAAGGAGAGAAAGTAAGGGAATGGAAGGAATCCACCCAAAATTTAGCTTTGTGTGTCATCAAACTCCAAAATAAAAAGGGCATGTTATGGTAATCAAAAAATGCAACTAGAGGTAGATACACTACTAGAGTTGGTTACACGACAATGTTCTTGGAAGGGAAGGGGGATAAAGTAGAGTGGTGGTGATCCAATATTTGGAAATTTAAAGCCCCCATTAAATATAGATTCTTCATGTGGTTATCATTATTTAATAGGTTTCTCACATGGGATGTATTATTGTAGGGATGTTAGCAAGATCAAAGCATATGTGCTCTATGCAAGAATTGTAGTGAGACTACCTATCATCTATTGATTGAATTCCATATTACTAAGAAGGTTTGGGCAACACAAAACATTATTTCAAGTGGAAATAGAGTATGGGAAGGTGAATAAAGTGGAGGATGTTTTGAAGATCTAGTAACAGAGATTTGAGTACTCCCATTGATAGTGTGCTATGTAATATGGTTAGTAATGAACAATGCAGTTTTTCGATATCAAGTCCTCACACAACTGCAAGTCCCCTAAAAATTTCAATATGCATATCAGGTCTGACACCTAGGTATCTTGTTATCTAGTGATTTTCTTACTACAAATCATATTAACAAGTCACAAAACAAAAGTACACTGCTAGAATATTCAACTCAAATAAAGATAGTGGAAGCAAAACTGGAAACCAAATCATGCACATATAAACACCAATATTTTTGGGTAGATACCCCTAGAAAAGCTCTGGAGGGAAAACCAGTGCTGAGATGATTTTATTATTATAAAATTAGGGCTCCCGTAAAAGGAATAATGGCCCACTGAGAGAAATACAACTGAAAATAAACCTGGAAAAGTCTAATCTACTGTACAACCTAGATCTTGTATGTTTTTCTAGGTGTACATGCATTTCCTTAAGTAAGCATGTTTATATGTGTCTGTCTCCATTAATTCCCACATACACTACCTCAAGGAATGTATGAAAAAAATTGTACGGATCGACCCTTTCTCGTGGCTTCACTCTGTTGAAACCCACTTGCGGATGTCTTTGCTCTCTCTTCTCCTTGACCTGATATCTAAATGGAAGTCCTTCTCCACCTATCCAAGATCTCCTTGAATCACAGTCCTTTGTGATCCAAGCTCTAAGCAAAAGTCCTTCTCTACTCTCAAGAATATCAAGTGTCTTCCTCCTTCACCTAGCCTTGCTTTTATAATCTTGAGTTATAACCTAACCTTAATCTCCAAAGTGATTGACGGTTGAGATTAATTCTCTCCTCAATTGATATCAATGGATAATATCAAATGCTAATATTTATAATTTTCTTAAATAACTCAACTAATTAATAAAATCACTTTACTTTAATAATTTCTTTAATTAAAGTAAACTCAAGAATAGAAGGCTTTGGATGATTTCCACGTGTCTAGACACATAGACTTGTGCAGAAATACTTGTCTAGTGCTACCATGCATCGACACTCCCTCTTAGCGAGGAAGGCATTCTGCACCACTCCAAGTTTATCTCTAAAGAACACAAACTTTCCTTTCACCAAGGGTTTGATCAGAATATTTGCAACCTTCTCATCTGTGGAAATATATTGAAGCTTCACTACTCCCTTCTAGATCCTATCTCGGATGAAGTGGTATCTAATCTCTATATGCTTGGACCTGTCATGAAATATTGGATTCTCTGATAGTTTGATACAACTATGATTATCACAATATATCATCGTAGGCTCCAACTTTTGATCAAATAAACATGTAAGCAATTTGTGAAGCCAAATGGCTTCACAGCTAGCCATACTCATTGTCGTATACTCTTTGTCAAACAATTGGCTTAGGTTGATGGGCAGTTGGTATGGATTGTTGGTTTTCATTGATTTCAACCATTGGAGAGTGATATTGTATATTGGTGTCAACCCTTAGTGATTGTTGTCAACCCTTCTAGAAAGTACGGTAGCGAATTCTGGTAGCACAAAGGTTTGGGTAATGGACCCAAGGTTGTTTCATGTATAATGGTATGAATTTTAATATATTTGAAGGTAATAATTTTCTAGATGGATATTACATGTCATTCCAGTTCCGGTGGTATGTGGAATGTCACATAACTCCTCACGGTTAGAGAGTTATGTCCATGAGAAGTTGGAGAACCCAAGTTTGTTTGATGGATAATGGTATGAGTTTTGATATATTTGCAGGAAAGACTATTCTATATGGATATTACATGTCATTCCATTTCCATTGGTATGTGGAACGTCACATAACTCCTCATGGTTAGAGAGTTATGGCCATGTGAAGTTGGAGAACCCTCGTGAGTCATMTAGAAGCCCCAAAAGGTCAAAGTAGTCAAAGTGGTTTAAGAGATTTTATAAGGTAAATAATAAAGTGAAGTGATGAGTGTACTATMATTCAAAGTGAATACAAAAGAAATTATTTAAATAATAAATTTAATGGAGAAATTAGAAGTGTGTTAACCCTAAAATAAGGAAAGTGGGTTAAGATGGTTAAAAGGTAACCYATTGAGGAAGCTACATGAAAGTATAAATAAGAGGARAGAYTCTCTCATTTTAATCACACTTGAGMATATTGAATATCTACAGGTGACTGAGGTAACCAAAGGATGTCTAAGCCGAATTTCAGAGGGAAGGTGAAGTAAAGAAGGCCGAAATTCAAGGGAGGATAAATTCTTTTGATGATGCTTTCTAAGGTATGTTATTTACAGGTCATCTCACCGTTTTCGCAATAACTGTTTTAAAAGAATGATTCAGACCTTGAAATTCGAAGGCCATTGAGGAAACATATCCAAGTAGTTTTTCTACAAATTTCAACTTGTGGGTCATTTTATTTTTGGAGTTACACGCCATGGAAAATAGGGTTTGTGGCTAGTCCTGAAACTAGTCTAAAACATGTGTTTCGGGTAAAAACGTCATAACTTCCTCATAACAGATCCAAATTTAGTAAGACCAAATGTATTGGTTAGAGTACATTTTGTAGTATTATCTGTACAATTTTCATATCCATATAACAAATATTATGTGTGGGGCATGCTCTACAAGTTCGCTCTCTAGAATAAGTCAGAATTCAACAAGGTATGTCATTTTTGCTATAACTCCTTTTCTGAGAGGTTCCAAGTAGTGAAGTATGGAGGAATTGCATAAAAGACACTGAAGAACATTGTGTACCTTTTTTAGATCTTTATTCATTACAAGTACATAGTTATGATTATTTCAAGTTAGGGTTGTTGACTAATCCAAAATTAGTCATGTGAGACTAAAGTAAAGTTTGATGAAAATGATAGTCTCTTGTTGTTAAAGTTAAGAAAGGTTTGCAAGTATGTGATCTTATACACCAAGTCTATCACATAGTTACAAATCAGATTTGGATGATGAAATTGATGAGAGCTTTTGGTTGAGGTACATGTTGGGTACATGGTTGAGACAAATAGTTGATGAGTTGGCACATACATGAGGTGTATAGTTGATCATGTTGATACATATTGATGATTCATAGTTTATGTGTATTTGATGCATGATTGGTACATATTTGGTGCATGGTTGATGCATTGGTTGATGGTATAGGTTGAGGTACAGGTTAGTGCATGGTTGATGCACTTGTTTATGGTACAGGTTGGTGCATGGTTGATGCACTCGTTTATGGTACAGGTTGATTACAAGTTGTTTGGTACAGGTTGGTGCATGGTTGATGCATTTTTTTATGGTACAGGTTGATTACAGGTTGAGGTCCAGGTTGATGCATGGTTGATGCATGGTTTAGGTTATTGGTACAGGTCGTTTGGTGCAGGTTGATTGGTACAGGTTTACAGCAGTATATCTCCCAGTGATAGTGTGACAGTGGTTCCATCATTCTACTTCTACTTCAGGGTGGTTGGACAGGGAAAGGACAAGTGGTTGTAGCCACCTTCCGGTTGTAGGCGGAGAACATAGGGGGTTGTAGCCTCCTTCTGGTTGTAGCCAGAGAATTGGGGAGTTGGAGATTCCTTCAGGTTGTAGCCTGAGAAACTAGGGGGTTGGAGCCTCCTTCCAGTTGTAGCTGGAAAAGAAAGGAAGTTGGTGCTTCCAATGAATGTAATTCTTAAATACATATAAGAAAAAGCATTATGTGGTTTTCTCTCGCTTTGGGTTTCCACGTAAAAACATTGGTGTATTGTGTATGTGTATGATTTCTCATTTGTTCATTGTTTATTTACTCTGCAACTATTGGATGATAATGCTACATTGATATAACACTTTCATTTTGTGGTTAAAAAGGATAATTGTTCTATCACTGATTCACCCCCCCTCTCAGTAATCCAACAATTGGTATCAAAGCAGGTGCCTTCAAGAATCAGCTTAACCATTGAAAGGTAGATCATGGAGAGAAACAACATGTACAAACATGGATTACCACAGTTTGATGGACAGAAGTATGCATTATGGAACAGAAGGATGAAGACATATATACAGGCACAGGGATTTGAAATTTGGCAATCTATAGTAGATGGATACAAAGAACCAGCAGTTCCGCTAATAAGTGAAACAGCAATAAATCTCGGTCAAAATAAATCCAAAGCCACAAATGCACTTCTAAATGGTCTTGGTGAATCGGTATATACACCAAAGTTATGCATTGTAAATCTGCTAAAGATATTTGGGACAAACTTCAAAATATTTATGAAGGAGATTGAAAAGTCAAAGAAGCAAAGCTTCAAACTTACAGAGGTCAATTCAAACAACTAAAGATGAAGGAAGATGATAATATTGCAGCTTACTTCTTATGATTCGATGAAACAATAAATGCAATCATAAGATTGGGAGAAGAAATTAAAGAATATGTAATTGTTGTAAAGGTACTAAGATCTCTTCCTATGAGATTTGATCCTAAGATATCAACATTAGAAGAAAGAGCAGATCTAGACTCGATAAGCATGGACGAACTACATGGAATCTTCACAGCATATGAAATGAGAATTGAACAGGAAAATCCAAATATAAAAGAAGCAGCTTTCAAAACATCCAAAAGGTCAAAGAAAAAGGGAAAGCAAAAAGAAAAAGAACATAGCAGCATTAGTGACATCTCGGAAGATGATGAAGAAATGGTCAATTTTGTCAAGAGATTGAACAAGCGAACCAATGGAAGATATAAAGGTAAGTTTCCATTGATTTTTTTTAATTGTGACGGTATTGGTCATTTTGCTATCAAATGTCCTCATAATAAAAATAAGGGGAATGATGAAGATTACTCAAATAGCAAACAAACATATAAAGGCAAAGGAACCACAAAGAAAATTTTCAAGAAAAGCTTATGCACCAAAGAAGACATCTCCTCATCAGATGAAGATGACGTCAATGACAGTGAGACAGAAAAAGTTCTATTCATGGCAGTAGAAGAATCTGATAAAGAAGACACCGAAGAAGAATATGAAGAGGCATAAGTTGACTACCGAGAATAATTGTTGACTTTCATAGAAGTTATAAGAAGAGAAAAGAGGAAAAACAAGAAGCTACAAGCAGAACTAGACAAGAAGGAAGACACTCAAGAACTAGGCCAGATCATCGTGGAATTGAAGGTTCAAATACAATAATATAAAAGAATTGAAGAAGCACTCAAAGAAAATTTAGAAGAAATAGACAGGATCATTGGAAATTTGGAAGTAGAGATTGTAGCATTGAGAAATGATATTCAAAAGAAAAATATGCAGAACAGATCAAAAGTTTTGGATGACATTATTAGCAATCAAAGGCCTAATCATGACAATTCTAGACTTGGATACAATCAAACAGAAAATGGATCAAGATTCAAAGAAACAGAACAAGAAACATATCGAAAAAGTTATGCAGAAACAATCAAATGGGATATGAAGACCTACAAGGAAGATTACAGGGACACTCCTCTATCGAGAAGATTCAGATTTCATAATCGATGACCAACAGAAACAAATAGGCCTCAAGAAGAAGAAGGATTCATAAGAGTAAATCCTTTCAGAATATCTTCAACTCCCATGTATCAAACTATATTTTTTGGTTTATGTTACGCATGCAATAATTTTGGACACAAAGTTGTAAGTTGCAGAGCTAATAGTAGGAACATAAACAACTTTGAAAGACATACAAAAAATGGTTATCCAAGAAAGTCTAGTGAAACACATAGAAGAAGCTACAATATGTTTGAATCATTGAGCACTGAAGTGGAATGATACAAGTGCAATAAATTTGGACACATGGCCAAATATTGTAGAATGACAATCTCTCCTAAAGAACCACAACAGAACAATAACAGTCACAAATATGAGCCTCAGAAGAGAACATGGATAAGAAAGAAGAATCAGTATATCAATGAAGAATGCACACTCGCTCTACAAGCTAAGAAGAAGAAGTGTGGTTGGTATGTTGACAATGGTTGTTCAAAACATGAAGAAAAGGTGAACAAAGACCAGGTCCCAGAGATCGTGAGACTGGAAATAAAACGGGATGAAGAAAATTCTACAGAGAAAAGGAAAGATGAGGGATACAGAAAGGTTTGGAAAATAACTGAAAGAAAAGAAGGGCAGGTAAATAAGGAATAGGTTCAATATATTGTACTTTCAGGCACTGTAGTGAGAGATGAATCCGCAGACAAAAGGAAAGAAGTCAGAGATCAGAGAGATGATGAATCTACCAATGAAGATGATGATGAATACACATCAGAGCAAGGATTGTTCTGAGCCATATGGCTTAGAGAATCCCATATTATATGAATAATAGACAGGGAGATTCTATGCGATAGTTGTGACAGACAAAAGAACCATCCTTCGAGCAGCTTGCAGAGTTTGAGAAGACAGATCCAGAGCAGTCAGTTAGCAGAAGTACAGTTTGATGGATTAATCAAGACTTCATGATAGTATAGTGATAAATGGGTCAGCATTATGGAAAGTTGTGCAAGTAGAGTCTTGGACAGTATGGACAAGAACATGGATTCATAGATTGGTTCAAAGAGTGGTTCAAAGACAAATGAACATTATCATAATGGATAATAATTACACAGGAAATGGCTCGAACAATGCTAACGGATTCCAAATTGACAGATATTTTTTGGACACATGCAGTGCATACAACAGTTCACATTCAAAACAGAGTAATGCTCAGAAACAACAATGACAAAACTCCCTACGAACTATGGAAAGGAAGCGCAGACAGCAACCTCTACATCAAGGTAACTCAAGGTAGTATTTTATTAATTGATATTTATGTTGATGATATTTTTTTTGGAAG
>ML803587.1:312449-324170 GCA_009831015.1 Picea engelmannii | reverse complement strand
GCTGCTTATAAATTTATCAGTCTTAATCGAAAAAAGAATATCCGAGGGTCTGAGTGCATTGTAAAATGAGCCAAAGTGGACCAAAAAGCCCCATTGCAATTCCAACACCCAATAAAAGATATCAAGGCCCCACTCACGACCTACATGGAGCATCATTCTGATTTGGGTCGAGACCACCCCGGAGGGGGGAATCTTGAAACAATGCTCTAAGGTCTCGGATAACTACCCATTTACCTACTTTACGAGCTACAGCTACTAATCTCTAAAGTTTTTGAGCTTTGTCACCTAGGAACAAGTGACATCAACATCTATGAAGATCTTATGGGGAAGTGAGAAGAGTCTATGCTTGGCCCCGAGGGCCCTTAACCTATCCCCCAAGGTCAGGAATCTATGAATTTGCACCATACCATGTGATCTCAAGACTAAAAGATGGGGGACACCCACGGTGTCCCGAAGGAAGAAAGCCCATGCCTACATAGAGTCCGCATAAGCCGAGGGTGGGGGGACGAGGGGGGTTATTGCACCTTTAGGTTCAATTCACAAGACTATCTCATACACTCCTCACTGAATTTGGCCTATATCACTTGTTCAACCTCGACATGGAGGGGAAGTCCTTATCCTTCCCTCTAACAACCTGAACCCAAGACTATAGGGTTCCCTATTGAGTTTCTACCTCTTTAAAAATGGCCTATTGAGAGAATTTCTTGGTGATTATTCATGAGATCCAAGATCTCCATGTGTAGGGCATCCCCGGGTGGATGAAGGTTTCTTTGTGTCTTGGCATCATTCATAAAGTATTTCTAAAGGAGGTTTTCAAATTCTAAATCTAAGAGCCAGTTGGTGAAGAAGTGAATCTCTATAATTTATAATTCATTAATTCCATTTGCTAAATTCTCTTAACCCAATATTGTTCTTCATATTTCAAGTCTGTTGGGATGTTGATACAAACCTGCAAGGCTAATTAGGCCTCGTTACCTAACTCGATTAGAGGGAATGGCCTATTGAGGGGGGCACGAGTTTGTGACGGATCTTAGTAAAGAGGCATATGATTGGTGCCTTGAACTGGAGGGGCTGCCTTGAACTGGAGGGGCTGCGGGCAAGTAGAGGGGAAGTGGGATGGAGAGGATAGGAGTGAAGAGGAGAGGGGAGAATGAAGAGAAAGGGAGTGGGAGAGAGAAAGGAGGGGTCAAGGGCACAAATAGAGAAGGGGCTATGGGCAGGGGGAGAAGAGGCAGAATGATACACAAAGGGGTCATTGCTAGCAAGGTGTGAAGGGTGAAGGGGAGAAGGAACAGGGGTCGTGGGGAAGGAGAAAGGAGATAGGGGCAAGGGGAGAGTGATCAGGGGAGGGAGGTCAAGGAGGACGTGGGGGAGAGGAGTGGAGACGAGGATAAGGGTGTAAGGGAAAGGGTGCAAGGAAGAAGATTGTGAGCAAAACGTTGCAGCAAGGAGAGTTGGGAGTTGAAGGTGTGAGTGAGGACATGAAGGAGGTCAAGTAAGAGAGAAAGGCTACGAGCTAGCCTACGTACTAGGCATCACCAAGCTGCGGGTTGGAAAAGAACCTGATAGAAGTTCTTCGAGATAAATTATAGTTAAAGATCTCAACATTACTTTAACCTATGCAATGAGAATGTTAAGAAGAAATAATTACAATTTCAAAGAAATGGTAGACAAACAAAAAGAGCAAGAGAGGGTTATATGCAGCTCAAAGTTAGAAAACCAAAGAGTATCTAGTTCAATGAGAAGGTAAATGCTTGGAAGAAGCCACTTGGATTTTAGAAGAGAAATCAGTTTGAATCACGGGACCATTGCATGAACATTCTATACCTATTACATAAAGAGGAGCTTGCTTTTCAATTTACCAGGGGAGTTTGATGCAGGAGCAGCCCCTACCTCTACATGATCCTACATCAAACCAAAGAAATTTGTTGTTGTTAGCAAGAAGAAACAGAGGTCAAGCAAGTGGTTCATGGTGATTGATTGGTAGTGAAGTTGGCCCACGTAGTAATTTCTGTTGTTGTTGGTCGAGAAGTCCAAGGAAGAGGGCAAATGAAATGATCACAAGTTGATTTGAATCATCCAACCCCATGTGATCTCAGTGGTCCTTCAAATCTTTTCAAGGCACTCGTAGGAGAGACCCAAAAAGGCCCACATTGACTTGAGCCATCAATCCCTCTTTCCAATCAATGGTGTAGACAGGGCCAGCAAGTATAAGCAAAGTTTGGAGGGAGGGGCCATCAAAAAGTCCTGCTTCCCATAGTTGTTGGTCAGGGGGTTGTTTTGGTAGTTCAGGGACTTTAATGAAAGGAGAGTAAAAGGCCACTAAGAGGGGGCGGAAAGGAGATACTCATATTCATTTGCAGAGAAGAAAGAGGGAGATGGAACTCTTGTGGTGATAGAAAATAGAGAAGCTCACGTGGAGAAAGAAGAAAGACAAGAACAGTCAAAGAATCACCATGAACCCACTCTAGCCCAATCAACTCTAAGTCTGGCAGGCATATTAATGTTTTTGTGAAGAGCACTGACCCATGTTTTGTTGCAGTAAAGAGCCCATTGAGGCCCTGTTTGTAATATTTTATGCTTTAATTCAATAGACTGGTTGAAGTCATGGTTTCCTCCATTATATCTGCATTGTGCTTTGCGAATTTAATTCTATAACATTTCTGTGTTCTCTGATAATAATTGCAGCCCCTGTAGGCTTTGCACCAGGATCTTCAGACACTGACAGCAGAGAAGAAAAATGTACTCTAAACACATATAAAACTGTAACAACAGGTTAATGAACAACAGTTTGACAATGAACAGGAATGAATCTACATAAACTGTGATCTTCCAGCGGATAATAACAGTTCTAGCAAAAACACAATGAACTCCAATAGCTGAATAGATCATGCAACTAATACAATACTCAAAACCATTAGGATTACTCCCTGAAAATTAGATCTTCCTTCAATGTTCATAACAACCTCAACTAAAAGATAAAAAGATGGGACAATATGGACATTACGCTTGCCTTAAGGAACAGTCTCCAAGACTGCCTACAAACAACATTTCCCAAAAGTTTCTCACCTAAACACCAAAGATCCTACTTATAGATAATGTTCCAACTTTATCTTCTTTTTCTTTTGCAGGTGGGATATCTAAACTTCATATATCTTTTGCACCCCATTAAAAGACCAATCGTTGTGAAGAGAGTCCAAGTTTGCAATAGCTACTAGATCACAAAGACAAATCCCTTGGTCTTTGGGCTCCTAAAAGGGATTCTTTTGAAAAGGAGTTGCAAGTTTTTGGAGGTGGCTTGGATGGACCTTTGATTTGTTTATTGGTCCAATGCAATCTGATATAGAGCATTTCAGAATTTAGGTTGTTGTGAACAATGTTGTTATATATTTGCCTGCAAGATCATTCAAGATCAATGATGGTGAACCCAAAGGGCTAGAATTTTACTCATTGCTTCTCATTAGCTGAATATTTTGATAAAGCTGAACTATTAAGGATGTTTGCAAGCTTTTGAAGCAACTCCTTTTAAGTTGAGAATCGTTGTTTTATATACATAAGGGCATAACCGTTTTACAACTAGACTGGGTTTATCGCCATCTTCTTTTAGAAAGGTCAATAACAATGTCGGTGTAATGCATGATGATCTAACAATGTTTCTCAGTCACTAACAAGGATTCCTTGCTGGAACTGAGCCCCGCTGCTCCTGTCATACCTCAGCTGTGAATCTCGGAGGTGTTGTAAATAAGAAACATACACTTCTAGGCCATTCTTTTTCTGGCTGACTTGCACTCTTTCCTGCAATTCATTGTGCCTCTCCTGAACATGAATTCCGTAATTGTGCATATGCGAAGTATACCACTAATGGAATCCATAAATGGAGTGCGGCTGGTGTATGGAATTTGCGAGTGGTTGTCATTGAGAGTGCACCAACATTTCTTACCACCCAAAAAATCCATCTGTCGAATGCTGCTGGAGCATGGTATTTGAGAGCTGTTGTCATTGTCTGTAACAGAGGGTTTCCTTCTGCTCCATCTATTTCATGCACCCAGCCTTGCTGGCACGTGTATTTGGGAGTAAGGTATGGGAGGTTTCCTGTATTTGCAGTCTTGAAGCCTCCCTGCCACACCACGGTTGATATTGACAAGTATAGGGAAGGCTTAATTTGCTATTCAGCCGACCAAGACATGAACGTTTTCATGCTTTTATACAGTGAGCTGCTAGACATTAAACTTTTACCTCCAAAGAGGAGTATTCTATTTCGACAATTTATCTGTACTAGAGGTTTGAGAGGGGTGTTAATACGGATACTTTGTTTCCAGCAAACAAAATAAGCTTTTGTATAAACATTGTGACTGCTAGGGCATCATTCCAAATGTCTGGTCTTTAGGAAAAATCGAAACCCTGTGTCAAAACCCTAGGTTGCTCATGGCACGTCCTAAAAGCAGAAATACAGCCAGCTAACCACAGAAAGAAATAAATAAAAGGGAAGCAGAAGTAAAACTTACTCTCGGATGGAGGTATCAATTATCTGGCAGACAGCTAGGGCAATCATGGAGGTCTTTCCCGTACCAGACTGAGCCTGCGCAATGACATCTCTGCCGTTGATGATGGGCATGACCGCTCTCTGCTGAATAGCGGAGGGTTTCTCGAAGCCGTATTGGTATATACCTCGAAGAAGGTCGTCACGGATACCCATCTGATCAAAACTCGAGATTACTTCTACTCCCGGACTTGTTTCAAATATTAGGTTTTCATCACCATCTGGGTTCCGTCCGTTGTTGCGGTTCCTACCGCCGCCCGCCATGGCAGCCATTCTCGGTGCGGATACAGACAGTAAGAACCCTTTCCTTTCCTTTCTTTCCACCGCCCGCAATCTACCCTCAACACGACACAGCCAGCGAGAGATCGATAGCTGAACCTCTTAGAACTCTGTATCTTCCTTTCCCTGCGGTTGCAATTGAGAAGCTTCAATGCCAACAGTTAAACGTTTTATACTCTTTAGGCTAGCGTTTGAGTGCAGACATGGACCAAATCAACTATCGTCGTTGCAGCGAGAGCCATTTGTGAATAGTGTTTTTTTTTTATTTCACAACTCGCAGCTACATCCCGCTCATACTTTATTCTACTTTCTCTTTTTTTAATAGTTATTTTATAAAAATAAAAAAAATAGTTATGTAAATAAATTTATTTATTTTTAAATCAGTGGTTACTTATTTTTTAATAATAATAATTTATTTTTAAGATTACTGTAAAGCTATATATCAAATTGGTATATGATAATTTTATGATGATCACTACTTTTAGAATATATTATTAATTTCTAATTATATTGATAGATTTGAAAATTGATCATATTTATCAATCTTTTAATATATAAATAATTTTGTTTTTTTAACAAATTGTTACTAGTTTATTAATAATAATAAATTATTTTTAAGATCACAATAAAGTTATACACCAAATCCGTATATAGTAATCTATTATGTTTATGATGATCACTACTTTTAAAGCATAATATTAATTTCTAATTACATTAATAACTTCATAATCCATCAACCTTTTCATCACATTAGAAAAAGAATAGATAATCGATCATAGTAATCACACTATGAGAAAATGGACAATCGGTCACAATAATCAATGTTTTATGACAGTATGAGAAAACTAACATAATATTATTTTCAGTGTTGAACAATGAACATGGGTTAAAATGAAGGGAAACACTTGTATTAAATACTAGAAGTGTGGAGAAACCTAGGTATCGGCTAAGTTTTTAGTAAAATTATTTCTTTTAAAATTTATTGGGTTTCTTATTTTGGTTATTTAAGTTTTAAGGTTTATTCTAAACTATTATTAATTTAATATTTTTATCTTAATATTAATTAACTATGTTATAAGTATTATATTAATGAAATAGTAGGGTTTAATTATTGGTTATTATGTAGATTATTAAGTTTTTTGGGTTTACCATTATGTTATTAAGGGGTATATTCTAAATATTATTTAATTCAAGGTTATGAATTTTTAAATTTAATCAATTATGTTGTAGGTATTAAGTTATTTAAAGAGTCTTATTAAGTTATTTAAAGAGTCTTATTAAGTTATCTTTAAATTAGGTCAATATTAATATTAATATTATAAATATGAATTTAATATTCTTTAATAGGATTGTGTATTTAATAAGTGTTTTTATTAGGGTGTGATTTATAATTAGGCGGAGTTATTAATGAATAAATTAATTAATAGTATTTAGATTGTATAATTATCAATGATTATTGTTGTTTCTATGGATGAAAGGGAACCAGTTTTTGCTTAGTTCTAACCCACTATCTTTGTTTAGGTTACTATGATGTTTTCAGATTTCAATAGCTTATCTAATACGCCGTTTAAAGAGGTGATTTTCTTTGGCGAGGATTTTGGTGTCTTCTAGGCGAACATGGTGTCTTGTTTTAAGGGAGTGTTTAGCTAGGGCGAAAGTGCGGATGCGTTCATTCTTAATGTCAACCCCATGGTCTTTTATCCTAATCTGGAAGGAACGACCAGTTTCATCGATGTGGCATTTTCCACCTGAGCACTCTATTTTGTAGATTCCTTTTCCATTGTGAGGGTCAAGTTTGTCTTTGACGGATCTCATACTATGTTTCATGGTTTCAAGTGGTTTGAAGGACGTTTTAATCTCTTTTTTGTTGAGGACTCTTGCAATCCTATCGGTCACTCCTTGGATGTAAGGAAGGCAGGCACCTCTATTAGGGTTCTGGTCTTTGGGGATGCTGGGATTATCGCAGGTTTTTTCGAGGGCTCTGTTTATTGCATTCTTAATGTCTTTGTGTTTATAACCTATGTTCTTAAAAGTCTTGGAGAGGTGATTTGTTTCTTTATCTAGGTGTGCTTCATTGGAGATTCTTATGGCTCTAGTGGCTAAGGTTTTTAGGACACCTAGTTTCTGGTTGGGGTGGTGATGGGAGTTTGCGTGGAGATAGTTCTCAGTGTGGGTCTTCTTTCTATAAACCACATGTCCTAGATCCCCATTACTTTTCCTTTTGATAAGAACGTCTAGAAAGGGGATGTTATCATTCTCTTCAAGTTCCATTGTGAATTTTATATCTTCGGATATGTTGTTTAGGTGTTGAAAAAAATTATGTAATTCTACTTTCTCGTGGGGCCAGAGAACATTGGTGTCATCAACATATCCTTTCCACCTTAGTGGTTTTAGGGGAAGGAGTCCAGAGCTTTCTTTTCAAAATTTTCCATGAAAAGGTTGGCAACAATGGGGGATAGTGGGGAGCCCATTGCTACGTTGTTGGTTTGTTCATAGAATTCTCCTTGGTAACTAAAGAAACTGGAGCGCAAGCAGACCTCGACCAGGTTAGTTGTTTCAGGATCGGTGGCTTTTTTGACAATCTAGATAGCTTCATCTAAGGGTATTTTAGTGAAAAGGGAGACTATATCAAAGCTAATGAGGGTGTCTTGAGGCTTTACCTTTTCATTTTTAATGATATTAATAAATTCATTGGAGTCTTTAATGAAAGAGTCGGTGTGGCCTACTAAGGGGCTAAGGATCTTGGCTACATGTTTAGCCATCTCATAGGTTGGTCAACCTATGGTAGTCACTATGGGTCTAAGAGGGATATTTTCTTTGTGAATTTTCAGTAGACCGTAGATCCTTGGGGTGATCTCGATGTTGGGGGTTAATCATTTTTTGGTTCTCTCGCCTAGGTTGGAACTGTTGATGGCTTTCTTTACTTGCCTTATAATCTTCTTAATGGGATTGCAATTAAGTTTCCTGTAGCTACCAATCTAGGTTAGGTGTTCATTCATTTTCCTATTGTAATCACTAAGGTTCATAAGAACAGTAGCGCCTCCTTTGTCTGCCTTGAGAATCACCAAGTTTTCATCATTTCTTAGGTTCTTTAAGGCTGTGCATTCCTCATTACTCATATTGCTTCTCGGAGGTTTGGCTTTGCGCAGGATGACTAAGCAATCTTGTCGTATGAATTCTTTGTCTTCGTCACTGAGGTTTTGTATGCCATCCTCTATGCAACAAATAATGTTATCGATAGGGATGGACGACGGGGATACAACAAAATGTAATCCTCTTTCTAATACACCCAGCTCGGTTTTGTTCAACATGCGCGCAGAGAGGTTTACCACATTCTTTGCGTTGGTGTCACGACTATCTTTTTTGTTGTTGAGTGGTTGTTCCGGCTTGGAGGAATGTTTGTTCTGAGCTTGCACGTAAGCACAGTCCGCTTTCATGGCTACAATGGCGTCTACTATTTTCCATAATTCGGGTGTCATGACCTGCGCTAGTTTCAGGTGGAGTTTTAGCGCGTTTTTGGATAGGTGTTCCAGAATACACATGTTCTTCCTAATTTCGCCTCTAACAATGGATAACCCTAACCTGGAGAGGGTCGCGTTGTTCCATTTGTTCTTGGTTCTATGTTGGATCTGCGCGAATTTGGGTAGCACGTTTTCGTCCCTACATTTCTTGAGAAATTCCAGATCTGCCACTCTTATCTTTATCTTAACACTGAGCTTTTCTAAAACGCGAATTTCGTCCAAAGTCTCCCTATTGTACAAGGAAATGATCTGATTAATAAGATTTTTGTGGTTGGGATTTTCAGTGTTGATTGGATTAGCCATAGTTTTGTCAATAGACTATTGACGTTTCGGATTCAAATCAGGATCCATCTTCAGGACAATGAGCCTGTGTTAAAATGAAGGGAAGAGTTAGTATTAAATACTACAAATGTGGGGAAACCTAGGTGTCGACTAAGTTTTTAGTAAAATTATTTAATAAGATTAATTATTTTAAAGTTTATTAGGGTTTCTTATTTTGGTTATTTAAGTTTTAAGGTTTATTCTAAACTATTATTAGTCCCTGCCAAAGCATGACTATAACAATGAGCTTGCTATTGATTTGACATTAATTTTTCTTTTATTTTAAATTTGTATGCCCAATTTTAATTAATTAATATAAAGAGTAAAATGACTTTATCCTCTAGCTACAATTAATTTTGCATTTTATCTCCCTCCAACTAACGGGATTGTCAGTTCGAGGAATATCATATTTTGTTTAAAATAAAAAAAATAAAAAACTTTGTTAAACTTTATATCACTAAAAAATGTTACAATATATCTTGTCGGCATGGATAATCATTGAAAGTCAAATTTATTTCACTTGGGATTAGATTGCAATATATCTTGTCGGCGACAGTTATAATAATGTATAATTATGATTTTGATTTGCATTGAATTAATAAGATCTTCGATAATTTGAAATTGACTATTTTTAAAAAAATAATAAAATTATGTAGGGTTTTATACATTCGTATTTATATTCAATATTTTAAAAAAATTGATCAATATTTGGTAGGAATTTATATCCAGTACTTTATTTCTTTATTAGTCCCTGCCAAAGCAGAACTATAGCAATGAGTTTGCTATTGATTTGACATTAATTTTTCTTTTATTTTAAATTTGTATATGAAATGTAATGTTTAACTTAACAAAACAAATATATATWTTTTGATATAATAAAMATATWTRYTTTTCTCATCTTYCATTGKTTAATATATTTCAWGTCTTATTGYAGCCTTCACGTATTTCAATGTTTTAAATTAATTACATAATTAWTGTACTTGTTATATATGCCCAATTTTAATTAATTAATATAAATAATGAAATGACTTTACCCTGTATCTACAATTAATTTTGCATTTTATCTCCCTCCAAGTCTCTGCTAACGGGATTGTCAGTTCGATGAATATCATATTAGCAGTTGTATTTGCAGAGAAACTCGTTGCAGAAAAACCAAAGACCTTTTTAATGCTTTAATGATTCCCGGAGCTGATTAAATAAGTTGCAGACAATGAAAGCTATTGCTAACGAGTTTGTGGTAGTTTAAGTTCCTTAACAATGTATTAAGGCCACTTCAATTCTCAAGGAAGAGTCCACGATAGATTAGTATTTGGAACAACAACTCCTAGATATTCTCCTCCACAGGGCTTGAATCCACCATTAATAGCGATAACACAAGGTAGAATTCCACAACCACACCCGATCGTATTTTCGTTCACTTACAGTTAAGAGCCTATTGATCGAAGGAATTACTGCACGATTTATCCATAGCAATGAATCAGACCATGATTCAGTGTTGGATTAAAGCCGTCCTTGTTACTGCTCGGCTTGATTCATGCCAGTGAAAACTTCCTAGAAAGGCAGGGACTATGTTGCCTTGCAACTCTTGTTAATTTAATGTTTTTATCTTAATATTAATTAACTATGTTCTAGGTATTATATTAATGAGATAGTAGGGTTTAATTATTGGTTATTATGTAGATTATTAAGTTTTTTGGGTTTACCATTATGTTATTAAGGGGTATATTATAAATATTAATTAATTCAAGGTTATGACTTTTTAAATTTAAACAATTATGTTCTAGGTATTAAGTTATTTAAAGAGTCTTATCAAGTTATCTTTAAATTAGGTCAATATTAATATTAATATTATAAATATGAGTTTAATATTCTTTAATAGGATTGTTTATTTAATAAGTGTTTTTATTAGGGTGTGATTTATAATTAGGAGGGGTTATTAATGAATAAATTAATTAATAGTATTTAGATTGTATAATTATCAATGATTATTGTTGTTTCTATGGATCAAAGGGAACCAAATTTCGCTTAGTTCTAACCCACTATCTTTGTTTAGGTTACTATGATGTTTTCGGATTTCAATAGCTTCTCTGATACGTCGTTTAAAGAGGTGATTTTCTTTGGCAAGGATTTTGGTATCTTCTAGGCGAACATGGTGTCTTGTTTTAAGGGAGTGTTCAGCTAGGGCAGAAAAGTGCGGATGCGTTCATTCTTAATGTCAGCTCCATGCTCTTTTATCCTAATCTGGAAGGAGCGACCAGTTTCCCCGATGTAGCATTTTCCGCATGAGCACTCTATTTTGTAGATTCCTTTGCCATTGTGAGGGTCAAGTTTGTCTTTGGCGGATCTCATACTATGTTTGATGGTTTCAAGTGGTTTGAAGGAGGTTTTAATCTCTTTTTTGCTGAGGATTCTTGCAATCCTATCGGTCACTCCTTGGATGTAAGGAAGGCAGGAACCTCTATTAGGGTTCTGGTCTTTGGGGATGTTGGGATTATAGCGGATTTTTTCTAGGGCTCTGTTTATTGCATTCTTAATGTCTTTGTGTTTATAACTCATGTTCTTAAAAGTCTTGGTGAGGTGATATGTGTCTTTATCTAGGTGTGCTTCATCGGAGATTCTTATGGCTCTAGTGGCTAAGGATTTTAGGACACCTAGTTTCTAGTTGGGGTGGTGATGGGAGTTTGCGTGGAGATAGTTCTCAGTGTGGGTCTTCTTTCTATAAACCGCATGTTCTAGATCCTCATTACTTTTCCTTTTGATAAGAACGTCTAGAAAGGGGATGTTATCATTCTCTTCGAGTTCCATTGTGAATTTTATATCTTCGGTTATGTTGTTTAGGTGTTGAAAAAAATTATGTAATTATACTTTCCCGTGGGGCCAGAGAACATTGGTGTCATCAACATATCTTTTCCAACTTAATGGTTTTAGGGGAAAGGAGTCCAGAGCTTTCTTTTCAAAATTTTCCATGAAAAGGTTGGCAATAATGGGGGACAGTGGGGAGCCCATTACTACGTCGTTGGTTTGTTCATAGAATTCTCCTTGGTAACTAAAGAAAGTGGA